>WAAG01049156.1:81419-122039 GCA_013390105.1 Tichodroma muraria | reverse complement strand
CTGGGCAGCCTGTGCCACGGCCTGACCACCGTTTCCAATTTCCAAGGAGGAAATTTTCCCTAATATGCACCTAACCTGAACCTTCCCTGACATAACTTGAGCTTTCCTCATGTCCTGTCCCTTGTTCCCTGGGACCAGAGCCAGGTCCCCCCGAGCCTCTTTTTCTCCAGGCTGAGCCACCCCACTCCCTCAGCTGCTCTTGGTGCTCCAGCCTCTTCCCCAGGTCCGTTCCCTTCTCTGGACACACTCCAGCCCCTCAATGTCCAAAGGCATCTGAGGACAGCACAGCAGAGGTTTGGATGTTGATGGGGAAAAAAGAACCCAACACAGGCTTCAACCAGCCCGGTGTAAGGATCTTCTCCCTCCCTCCTGCAGCTGCTTTTGTGTCTCTCTCTGCCACGGTGAAGCTTTTCCCCATGGGGAGGTGCTTGCCCATGGAGAGAAGAGTGTTTGTGATTTTCTCAAGTTCAGCACACACACTGGGAGATCCCCGTGTCTGTTAATCCCCCTCACCCACATCACACACGGCACAGTGATCGTAGTCAGGAAGAAAAACTTCACTGGAAAAGGAAACCAATAGATTAGTTTGGGTTCCAGGGAAAGCATTTCAATTCTGGAAATCAGGATTTGAACAGCAAGGTTCAGGATTTCTTCGGTGAGCAAAATAAATGTTTCAGAGGAGCTGAAGCAGTTGAAGATTCAGGCAGAGATTGGAGATTCCCAGTTTGGGCTGGGAAGTCTGTGTGTAGCCTGGCATGAGCTGGATGCTGGTATCTGAGGTGGGAAATTGCTGCTGCCTGGAAGTTCTGCAGTTTTTAAATTGAACATTTAATTCTCCTCATTATTAATTACCTTTTTCTTTCTTTTTTTTTTCCCTTCAGCATGAAAGACTTTCCAGGTAAGAATTTTCTTTTTTCCATTTTTTTTTCTCGGTAGTATTTATTGGCAGCATGTTTTTGTATGGCTTTGAGGAATCCTTGTGTTTCAAATCCAGTCTGGTACTGGCTTTTTGGTCCTTTCCTGAGCTCAGCTGTGGCACTAGTTTGCTTCTATTCTTTACTCCTCAAATTATTTACCTCAGTGCCCTCTTAGAAATGGAGCTGGTTCCCACCATGGAGGTGAGAGGTTCATGGGAAGTCACTGCCCATGGGAGGCTGGGCTGGTACCCTGGGATTTTTTCCTATTGTTGTAGTGGGGATGGCTGCTGGGCTTTGGGCAGCGATCCCTAGGGCCACAGACCCCAGAGCCCTGGCTCAGCTGGGTCTGCCACAGCCTCCAGTCCCAACCAGCTGGGCCTTGTGCTGGCTCTTCCAAGTTCCCACAGCTCCACAGTGCTGGATCTTCCTCCTATTTCAGGTTGGAAGCAGCTACGAACCCCACCACGAGTGACTCGTCCTACAGCGACCGTGCCTCCAGCCGCTCCAGTGCCTACAGCCGCAGGGAGAACCGGCTCGCTGCCCTCAGCAGCCGGGCAGAGGAGGAGAGCAACAGGGACTATAAGAAAGTAGGATCTTTTTAAACTTATTATTGTCACTGCACACACCGCAGAACCTGCCTGTTGCTGCAGAAACCGGCCCCAAGAATCAGTGGGAAGAAAGAGAAGATGTTTATGTTCATTTTCTCTCTTTCAAAGAATCCAGTGATTTCGGTTGGAAGGGACCTTAAAGCTCATCCCATTCCACCCCTGTCATGGGCAGGGACACCTTGCACTATCCCAGGTTGCTCCAAGTCCCGTCCATCCTGGACCTGGACACTTCCAAGCATGGGGCAGCCACAGCTTCTTTGGGCAATCTGTGCCAGGGCCTCACCACCCTGTGAGTAAAGAATTACCTAATTAAATTAAATTAAAACTGTCCCCTTTTTGGCCTCTTGGCTGTGTTTAAACTCCCTACAAAATTCAACAACTGTTTTCTTATTTCTAATTCATGAATTATGAAAACATAAGTAAAGCATCCAAGCTGGTTTTGTTTTCCTTCTCATCTCCTGTGTGGGAGCAAAGTGAACCCCTCAGCTCAGTGGTGAAGGCACATGTCTGCTCAGAGCAGCTTGGCAGGATGGGGTTAATTAGCCAGGAGCAGCCTGGTTCATTGAGCTCTTGTTTTGCATTTCAGCTATACGAGAGTGCCCTGTCCGAAAATCAAAAGCTGAAGTCAAAGCTGCAAGAAGCCCAGCTTGAGCTGGCTGACATCAAAGCAAAGTTGGAAAAAGCATCCCAGGTAAGGGAAAATCCTGGCTGGAGAAACTGAGCACTGGCCATGACAAACCAGCACTTGTTCCAGAAATGGAAAGGGAGGGAAGCTCCTGGAAGGATGTTCTTGGGAGGGAAGGTGCCATAGAAATAACACAGACAGAAATAAGCAAGGAATTTTGTAAATCAACTTGCTGCATCCCAAGCAAGAGCATCTGTGGGCTGTCTCGGCCTTTGTGCAGCACCCTGTGAGTGCTCTCAGGTTTAATCACTTTCTATTTTTAATTTTCATAGCAGAAACAGGAGAAAACTTCTGACCGGTCCAGCATGCTGGAGATGGAGAAGAGGGTACGTGTCTCTGCTTTCTCCCAAGTCACAGCCTGTGCCTCGTGTTGCTGTGCAGGGCAGTCATTTCTAGAAGGGAAGAGTTAATTAAAAGATAAATTGTATTTTTGCCTTGAGGAGCAGTGCACAATGATAATTGTGTTCTGACCTCTGCAGGGCCTGAGACTCTGCTGCTCTCTTTGCACATCAGCTTTGTTCTGATTCTTCTCTTTTGTTCTAAGCAGCTGAGGACCAACAGATTGTATCACACTGAGGGACTATTGGTCCATTATGCTTTAAAACATTCTTGAGCCTTACAAATAAAGACTGGTTTGGGGTGGTGGGGGAACAAGGCAAAATTCTGGATGGAGTGCTCTCAATCCCTTCATCCCCCAGCCTGGGTTGATACCAAGGATTGCCCCAACCCAAGGATAGGACCTTGAACTCGGCCTTGTTGAAGTCAGGGCGACATCCTGCCCAGCTTCTGTTGAATTAGGATCACAACAGCCACAAATTCTGAGAGTTAGACAGTAAAAACTTGTCCAGCTGTTCTCAGTGAAGATGCATTAACTGTCTCCAGGATGGCTCATGCATTTTGCACTGATGAATCCCTGGATGAACTGTGTTGTGGGCAAAAGGTGACCCAGAACTCATCATCCACAGCACACTCAGAAGCTTCCTTTTCCTCACTCTCCTGGCCTCATGGCTCTTTGCACAGGGCAAAGGAGCAGGGCAGAGAGCGTAAATCTTGATGCTTATTTCCCACTTCCCCCTTCTCAGGGCATGTCCCTGGAGCAGTTTGAGCTCCTTCATGTTGGGAAAGTCACTGAGGGAGTCCAGATCTCCTCACCTTGGCACAGGCTTACCTGAAGCCACTCACACAGCAGAGTGTAATCCTCACTTTCTAAAATGCACCGAAAACAGTCAGCTTTGCAACCCTGGATTATCTGGGAGAAACAGGAGTTCCAGGCAGGGAATTTCCTTGTTCTGTTTCTTATTTGAGTGGCTCAGTGACTTTTCTCGTTGCCACCTTTAGTGGAGTACAAGTAAATCCATGGTTTCACCTACAGAGCTCCAAATCACATTACATCAGCAACCCCTGAGAACTAGGATCACTGAAAATAGGGAATAATTTCATTAGGGGGATGAATAGAGCTTGTGATCTGCCCAAACAGGCTCAGCTTATATTTCTGCTGGTTTGCCAGCTGTCCTGTCCCATCCGGTCAGCTCCTGGTTGTAACCTCTGCCTTGCTTTGGGATACTCTTCAGGGAATGCTGCTACAGAAACACAAGACTCTTATTTTTCTTTAAAAGAAAATATACTGTAAATTTTTGTTCTAAATCCTTGTGACCTTCTTTGTTATGAATCCTTGTAAACAGGAGAAGCGAGCCCTGGAGCGGAAACTATCTGAAATGGAGGAGGAAATGAAGGTAAGAAATAATGTTCACTGTGTCTATTCCATTTTTTATGCTTTGTATTCATGTCTTTGGGGATTGTCACCCAGAGGAGGATGTTAAAGGTGTCCATGGGAAAGATCTCACTTTCCTTTCTGCAGTCAGAACTTGCTTTAATGGCCCTGTTCTCCAAACATGAAATGCCAATAAACTGTCCTGTTCTCATTCATCTGATTGCTCCTATGTTTGATTTGTTCTGCTGTTTGATCCGAGAATGGTGAAAGCTGTTCTCCTTAAATGCCTTCCCAAACTAACCTTTTGTGGCATCGCTGAGTTCCAGTGTGCTGACCCCCTGTGCTCTGACTAGTCTGCAGCCCAAGTTAAGCCGCTGAGGTTCCCTCCGGATGGGTAAGAAGACAAAGCTGGCTTTTGAGCTCACGCACACTGGCCAGGGTAAAACACAGAGTGGTTGTGTTCCTATACTCCCTTCCCAAAGCATGTCACTGGGAGGCCACAGCAGCCTGGGATAATTCCAGCAAAGAGGAATTTGCTTCCTGATGGGATGTGCAGCATGGCTTGCTGTCACGAGCCATGACCACTAGTGCTCTGGCGCATTCTCGCTCCCGTGGCGTGGCTTCAAGGACAGTTCTGCCTGTGAGGGGAGCCCTGCAGAGCCCAGGCAGTGTCTGGCTGCCTGCACACCCCTAAAGCCTCACCTGGTTCGGCAGCGCTGTGTCACGTTCCGCTGTATTTCAGTGCTCGTGTTCACAGAATGAGTGTCCCCTTTGCTCTGCCCCATGCCTTCCTTCCCTTTCAACATGAGCAGGTGGGACCAAGCTGCTTTCAGAAGGAAAGACCCACCTGAGAGTTCTCCCACGTGCAGGCACCACATGCTGACAGAAACTACTTCCTGCCACCCTGGAGGAGATTCCAGCTCTGTTTCTATTTGAAGCTCTGTGTTTCTACCAAGCACATAGCTTTGAAAGGACCACTGGCTTGCACTGCATCTTCTGCTGCAATAAGTAGCACAATGATGGGGTGGATTCTTGCTGTAAAGGCTCATTCTCTCAGAGAGGAGAAAATAAGTGTGGATGTGTGAGCCAGGAGGAGAAAGGATTGAGTATGTCTAAATTCCAAACTCTTTGTTCAGTGAGCAGGTAGGCACCTTTAACCGTGCAGAGACTTTCCTGTAATTACAGAATTGTGGTCTTCAAGAGAAATACAGGAATGAGCAGTTTGTGTTGGTCCTTCAGCTCTGCAGATCACTGCAAACCTGCAACTTCAGCCATGGAGTAAGAAGACAAGGTGGTGGCCTCTAGTGGCATCAGTTTGGAAACATACTGCTCTGGAAAGCAATTAATGAGGGAAGGTGCCTGTAGAGTCTGTTGGACACAGACAGAGCTCCTCCAGTTCAAGTAGTCTGGAGCTGCAGATCCGTGGAAGCCAAGGTGGTGCAGAAGGAGAAGTGCTGCTGGAGGCTGGACTTGTTCTCACACTGCCTCGAGAGACATGAGCTGAAGGAACCTCTGGTCCAGCTGAAAATGAGCTTCGGGTCCTTTAGAGTGGTGCTGACTCTGTTCTCTGCCTGTTCTTGCTGCATTGGACAACCAAAGTGGTCTTTAGTTAGTAGAACAAATAAGACAAGAAATTGGAAGATCTCTCTTCTGAGGTGCTACTACATTTTTACTAGGTTTTGTAAAACCTTAAGCATGTAGTGAGTACCTGAGGACACTCTGACAAGTCTTGTTTGACAGCTACTCAAAAAAAAAGGAATGTAAAATCTCTGAAGAAAGAAGCATTGAATTGGGCCTTTCCAAAAGGAAACTGTTGTGTCCACTTTCATTACGCCTTGAAGTGGGAGAAACAGCCCTGCTGTGTTTGACTGGAGGGAGATAACCTCCACAGAGCATCCCTGTTAGTTGCTAGTGTGGGAGTTGAGCCAGGAAAGAATCTACTAATTCTGGTTGGACTTTCGTTCTTGCTCCTTGGGCTACCTTAGTAGCTGTTGTGCAGAGTCAGAAGGAATAAGTAAGGAATTGTGAAGGAAAATGCAAATCCACCAATTTCCTTTAATGTGGAGAGCTGCAAGTGGAAACAACCAAACCTGTCAGGTGATTAGGCCTCAGGTTGTTTTTGGGAATTCTTCCCACTAGTCTTTGAATCCAGCAAGACTCAAGTCCACGTCTCTTGGATCCGACTCATGTCCAAGACTCTTGGATCCAGGGGTGTCTGTGTCCAGTTGTGTACATCAAATGTCCTGGCCAGGGCTGTCCTCTCCTTGCAGCTGACTTCTGAGGAAGAGGAGGCAGAGGTGACAGAAATGTACAGTACTTCAGGCTGCGTTTGAGGCAGTGAGCTTTGTTCCTGTCTGGAGTGTGACCCTGCTACCAAAGCCACAGAGAAGTGAAGAGGAGCAAGACAGGCTTGCTCAAGAACCTCAAGAACCTTGGTGGCAGAGCTGCTCCTCAGACCTGCTCTTGCAACGGTGACAGAGCAGTGCAGCATTTCCTTGAGTGACTGCACAATTCGACTGGAGATCCAGAACCTTGGCTGAGACAGGAGAAAGAAAATTAACATTTGCACTGAGCTGAATTCAATGCCAAGTGCCTGAGGTCCCAACTTAATACAGCAATTGTTCTTGAAGGTCACAGAAGCTCCTTTATTCCATAGCAGTGCTGCAGCTCCTGGCCTCAGCCATTGTGCAGGCTCTGGGCGTTTTTATTTAGTGTTGCAGGCACAAAGTCCATTAATTGAAGGCAGGTACAGAGAACTGAGAAACCTGCATTTGCTAAGCCAAGTATCAAGCAGAGTGATAAGCAATCACAGCAGTATCATCCAGATCCTGCTCTTTGCCCCTGGCTTCAGTCCCAGCTTCCCAGCCTTTGCTGGATTTGGTGTATAAACAGGAGCCTGGCCTACCTGCAGTACACACACGTTTTTACATAAATTATCCTTTCTATGGGCTGTACAGCATGTGGAGGCTGAGCAGTGGCTGATGGGACTCTGCTGAGGTTCCATGCTGTGCTGGTGTGGAAGAAGAAAGGTGGTCTTTGAAATGATCACAGTCCTTTCCACCTCACGTAGCACGATGCCCCTACTGTGTATGTTAGATGCTTTCTGTCAGCTGTGAGCCCTGTGATAAAACAGAGGATCTTTATTATCTGTGTATCATAAAATCATAGAATATCCTGAATTGAAAGGGACCCACAGTCCAACTCCTGGCCCTGCACAGACAACCCAGCAATCCCACCCTGTGCATCTCTGAGAGCGTTGTCCAGACACTCCTGGAGCTCTGGCAGTCTTGGGACTGTAATCATTCCCTGGGGAGCCTGGGCAGTGCCCCAGCACCCTCTGGGAGAAGAACCTTTTCCTAACATCCAGCCTAAATCTCCCTTGGCACAGCTCCAGCCCTTCTCTGGGGTCCTGTCCCTGCTCACAGAGATCAGAGATCAGAGCTGCCCCTTGGGAGGAGCTGCAGCCCCCCGTAAGGTCTGACTTCAGGCTCCTGTTCTCCAGGTGAACAGACCAAGAATCCTCAACCATTTTTGGTACCACCAAAAGAAGTGACTATTCCAGTACAACCATCTTCCAACAGCTCCTGGTGTGATGTATCACAGGGCAGCCATGCCATGTCCGTCTGTCCTCACTGAGCAAAGCTTGGGCGGGTGAAGGGATGGATGGATGGATGGATGGATGGATGGATGGATGGATGGATGGATGGATGGATGGATGGATGGATGGGATATGGTAAGCAGAGATCTCGCTGCTGAAGTGTCACTGCAGTTTTCCTGCAGTTTGTTGGCTGTAGCTCTGTCTTGGGATCTCTTGATTTATCCAGTGTCAGAACTGTGCTTGTGTGTCCAAGGAGCTGCTCTGTCAGTTTGATAATCTCAGGGGCTCAAACCCCGTCCTTTGCTGGCTCCCCACCCTCCTGTCTTGCTTCCCTTGATTTGGCAAAAAGGTGTCTTCATTCACCCTTTTCAAAAAGGTGTCTTAATTCCATCATGGAGAGTAAATGTAGTGCTTTTGGGCAGCTAAGAATGTAGCTGATGGTTGGGGGGTATACAAAGTACTTCAGTTTTGTACAGGAATGAGCCCTTGGACAAAATGTCCTGGGACACAGTGGATTCCTTGCCAGCTGCAGTCAGCTCTGGGTCATCACAGAATCACAGACTAATTTGGGTAGGAAGGTGCCCTTTTCATTCCACCCCCTGCAATGGGCAGAGACACCTTCCACTATCCCAGGTTGCTCCAAGCCCTGTCCAAGTGTCCTGGCCTTGGACACTTCCAGGGATGGGGCAGACACAGGTTCTGTGGGCAACCTGACCAGTGCAGGTAGGGTAGATGGTCATTGTCTTTGTGTCGCAGTAGATTCTTTCATGGTGCTCCTTGTTCAGGACATTCAGCACCTTCCTTTGAGTGCTTTCTGCTAATGAAATGGTAGAAAGGAACCCCCTTCCCCATAGACCCTTCCCTCTATCTTCTTCTGCCACTGCGAGCTCACAAGTAAGAGGACATGGGGAGGAATATGGTGCTTTTTGGGACTGCTTAGGTTTGGGGCTGGGATTTTGTCACTTGAACTTAAAACTCTTCTTGTGGATGTTTCCTGCCTGCCCTTGCCCAGTGTTGGGGCTCCCTCCATCGTGCAGGATGGGTTATTGCTCAGGAGGAGTTCTTGTTCTTGTGGCCCAACTGCCAGACCTCTCAGGAGGAAGGAGGGCAGGGGTGCCACTCAGGAAGCAGCTCGGCAGCTCTCGGCAGCTCCTGGCACTCGCCGTGGTGTAGATGTCCTGCACATGGATTCACTTGGCGTTACTGGGAACAGCGTCATCCTTGTGGCACTGGGATGTCTGCATGGCTTGTACCATTTCCCTGTTCTGCTTCTTCATGGCTCTTCTGGTCACTACCTCCCATTCCTGCTGTACCTGTGCAAACCCCAGTTTGTACCTGTGCCCAGTTTGTACTTGTGCAAGCCCCAGTTTGTACCTATGTCCAGTTTGTACCTGTGCAAGCCCCCAAGTTTGGGGCTTGATGTCTGCCCTGTCCTGTGCCCCTCATTGCTTTTGTCACCAGGAATGCCCTCCTGGCACATCCCCACTGTAGGAGATGCTCTCACTCAGACTCCTCTTCCTCAGATGAGCAGTTTAAGGTTCAGACTTGTCCCCTCTGAAGGTCAGAGATAAATTGAGCCCTGTGGGAGAGAAGAGTTGAATGTGGGCAGGGATGAGAAATCCCGCCAAGCCCCAGGGGTTTTGGCAGAGCTGAGCCTGTGCATCACTCAAGGATGAGGGACTCAAGCAGACACAGTACCTGTCTCACTGATCTGCCATGGGACAGTGATGCTTTCAGGTGCTTCAGTCTGTGCCTTTGGGAACTACCAGGAAGCTCTGATTGCTCTTCACGCCACACAGCTGCTTTGTCTTTTAGAGATGCATGACAAGGAGTTTTAAAGAAATTCTCAGTTCCCAGCAGTGCTTCCAGAGCCTGCGTAGGTGTTAGTCACTGGTGATAGGTCTCACAGCAGTTCCCAAGTCCCAGGGCTGTCTGGGTAAACTAGAATATAATCCTGCTTTGTGCTGGGAAATCCCTGTATTTGACCTTTTTTAAGACTTTGGGGGCCCCTGGAGAAAGGCCTGATTCCCAAAATATCCTTTTTGTGTGTTGTCAGGGTTTCCCCATCCATCACTCACTGCTACTAATTTTATTCTCTTTTCTTCTTTCACTGCCTATGGACTAAACTCCCATTTCTGTGCCCTTTCATTTCGATGATGTTCTCTCTGTATTTCTCTGTCCACTCCTCTCACTCTCTGCAGAATCTCCACCAGCTCAAACAGATTCACACTCTGAGGCAGATGAATGAGCAACTGCTGGCTGAGAACAGGGCTCTGACCCGGGTTGTAGCCAGACTTTCTCTGCCTGTCAAGCCCTCGGAATCAGAGGAGCTGTAGCTGCTTTCCCTCCGGCTCATCTTGCCTCCCTCTTCCACTCTTCCAGGCAGGTCTCCGCTCCCTGGCCGGACGCTTCCCGCTCGCCTCCTTGCTCTCCGGGGTGTCTGGTGAAGCTTGTGGCTCAAAAGCTCGTGGCAAAGGATCTCTGAATTCCAAGAGCATGGTGCTGCTGCCACGGCAGGGCTTTGCTGGAGCTCTGGTCACCCTGCTGGCTCTTGCTCTGCTTGGCAGATGCTGTTGCCCTTGCCAGCTTAGCATTGGGGAATGGCTTTGGAGTGGCTTGGCAGTGCCAGCAGCTCCTTGCCTGGTACTTTGCCTTGAAACAGACCCACGGAATGGTTTGTGTGGAAAGGAGTGTTACATTTCATCTCATTCTACCCCCTACCATGGACAGGGACACCTTCCACTAGACCAGGTTGCTCCAAGCCCTGTCCAACCTGGCCTTGGACACTTGAAAATAGGTGGTTTATGATACATGTCTGCTTGTAATAGAATTCTTTTTTAATTGGACTTTAGTTCAGGGAGAAGCTGCCACTCAGCAAATCAGATTATCCAATGTAGGAAATTTTCAGGGGTGTTGCGAAAAGCGAACATTTTAGACAGAAAGGGTATTTTCAGAAAAACTGCAGACTGAGCTGTCCTCAGCAGGTTTTCTTGGTCACTTGAACAAAAAGGACAAGGTATCTTCCTTATTTTAAACTGAAATTTTTGATTATGAGTCCACAGGCTCAGCAGCCCCCTGCCGCCTGTGGGCTGGCACAGGGTGGGGGATGCAGCAGGAGCCAGACCAGGAGTGCTCTGTGTTTTCATCTTCTGTTTTAAATCCAGTGCAGGACAATTAATGTTTGAAACCCAAGGGTGAGGCTTCCCTAAGCTTTGCCCTCACACATCACACAGCTAAATTAAGCCTCTTCCTGCTACTTCATTGGTTCAATGCTAAAATAAAGCTGTAGATGCTCTTTTCTTGGGGCCCTACCTGTCCTTTGCAGGTTAGTAGGGATATTCATCTCCCTTGAGACACAAGAGGTTGTGTGCTCTTGTGGGTTGGAAGTGGCACCACAGAATAAAAAAATCTATTCTTAGCAAACAAATTATATCAAGGCTGATTAACCATAGAAACAAACTAATCAGGGGAATTGTGGCTTCCCCTTTCCAGGAGTCTCAGCTCAAGCCCACATGTGTGTCACAAGGGCCGGGAGAGTCAGGTGTCATGTTGTGTGCCCTGGATTGTGCAGATGGTCAGGTGAAATGATCTCACAGCCTTTCTGGTTTTAATCTGTGGAACTGTCCTCCAACCTCACCCTGCCTCATTTCTTCTCATAAACCGTCAGTTTAAGTCATTCTCCTTCCCCACATGCTTTGAGATCTGAGAGGGAAAATTGGGCAAAATGCTTTCCATACTCAAAGGAGTATGGAAACTCCTATGACAATCTGCAAGTCATCTCTCCTCCTCCCAGGACGTGCCCATGTCATCACTGCCCTTCCATCCCCCTCTGCTCTGGCTGAGGCTCATCCTTCCCTCCTCACAGGTTTGCAGTTCCCTGCCAGTGCCTGAGCTGGGGGAGAGCCATGGTCTGCGAGCTCTGCTGATTTATTTTCAACTCTTTTAGTAGGCCTAACACAGGATGTTGCTGGTATGTGTAAACTCTGGCAGCAGTGCTTTTCAGTAAATCTCATTTTCCTGAATCCACATCATTTCTGAGGAGCCGTGTTCTCCAGTGCCCCAGGTAACACACAGCCTTGCTGCTCAGAGCAGCCTCCAGCCCAAACTCAGGTGATGCTGCATCGTGGTCAGCCCCGCCATTCCCTGGGGCTGGGCCACATCCTGCTCACCATTCCTGTGAGACATCTGTAAAGCTGCTGGAAACTTCCAGCCCTTCCAGCCTGTTCCCATGGGGTTCAGTTCACCTGACTTGAGGCTACTCTGCTTCAAAGGGAGGAACGCCCTGGGCTTCTACTGTGTAAGGCTGATGTGTAGCTTTCAGGAAGCCTCACTGGGCACTGGTGGAGCCAGGTTATGACCAGGAAACGTTTCCAGAGGCACTTACTTCACATGTACTTACACTCCTTCATTTTCAAATAAGTGACACAGGTCACACAAATCCCCTCTGTGAGGCACAGCCCCATCAGGCTCCAGCTGAGCCTGGGACTGGGGTGATTCTCTCTGGCATCGTTTCTGGGAACCTTTGACAGATTCTCTCTACCAAAACGAGTCAGGACTTCACATGTCCATGATCACAGCAATGGGAAGAGCCACCCCAGGCAGTGACAGGGGCCTGACAGGACTGCCCAGTGGGTGGTGGGGCTCTTGTGGGGCACTGGGAGGCACCAGTGTGAGCGGCAGGTGAAGCTCAGGAGGAACCAGAGGAGTGCAGAGACATCAAGGGCTCTGCTGTGTCTCTGAGCTCCTGGTCATTTTGGTGATGGTGATGGTGATGGCAGTGCCTCTTCTTTGGCCATAAGAAATGGCACAAGGAGCCATGAGTGCTGTTTTGGTGACAGCCCTGCCATGATGATACACCTGTCACACCCAGCACTGGGTCCAGGGAGGCACACTCAGCATCACTGGCTGGAGCTCTGGCCAGCCCAGCACATGGATTTACCCTTTCCACAATATCCCACCATGCAGCACCAACCCCTCCTCCCTCTCTAAAAAAACCTCCCACCTGAAACATCCACCACCAGTGCCCACAGGGATGAAGCTGGGTGTGTTGGGGCCCACCATGGCTTGGCCCAACCATGGAAGAAGGGAATTGCTCTGCTGGGAGCTGATACTGCCCCAGGAGCTGCCCACACTCCGAGCTGGTGATCATGGAGGGACTGCAGGTGGAGGGGGGCAGAACACTGTGCTCAAAGCTGAAACACCAGGTTAGGAGGAAGGAGAAGATTTAGCACAGATTTTTAATTTGAGGGAATTCCTCCAAGATGCACCTTGGCAGACAGAAGTCGTGGCTGAGCTCATACAGGTACTGTGCGTGTGATCCTGCTCTGCCCCGGGTGCCCCTGCAGGCCTGGGCTGGTCACCCTGGGATCTGCTGGCACCCGTGGTGGGACTGACCCCTTGTGTGTCACACCCCAGACAGGAGCAGGGGGTCTCCTTCTGTGTCCAGCAGCTGGGAACAGTCCATGGAAGGTCACTCACTGCAGTACAGGAGGTCAGCAGGGTTTATGCCAGTGGGAGATGCTGGAAGGGTCTTGTTGAAGCTGTTTCTTCTCTGTTTCCAAAGGCTTTTGTCTGTGTTGCAACCTCAGCTGAGCACCCAGGACTTACCTCCAGTGTCAGTGTGTTCTACCAGTCCTCTGGCCTCGGCACTTGTGACTGTATTACACATCTGTGGGGTCCCAAGGAGTTTTGGGGGTATTCTAAAGAGATTTGGCAAGGTCCAGTCCTAAATGAAGGTTCCAGATCTTTGGTTTCCCTTCTAGTCCTGGCAAAATGAAAAAAGCATATCAGGAAAGCCAGCTTTTGTTGTCTGCTGAGCTGTATTTAGCCTCTGGGCACAGGTTTGGGATGAAGCTGCTCAGGAATGATTCCTGCCCTGCCAGCCTGGTCCTGACCCACTGCTGGGGCTGTGGCCTTGCTTCATGCCAGGGGCTCCCTGGCTCAGTGCTGTGCTCGAGGCCCCTCTCACCCCTCACGCCTGGCAGCCAGCTTGTAAAAGCTCTGGAGATGTGCAGAGCCATAGAAGTACGCTGGGTGGAGGGGATGCAGTGTCCCCTCTAGCCCCCCGAGCCCCTCTGATCCCACCTTATCTTTGTCTCTCCGCAGATTTTGACAGAGCTGAAGTCAGACAACCAAAGGCTGAAGGATGAGAACGGAGCCCTCATTCGTGTCATCAGCAAACTCTCCAAATAGGAATCCTGAGCAAAGGCAGGACAAGGAGGGGTGTCCTACACCAGCTGCCAACCCCACCACCGAGCCCTACCCCCTTTCTTTCCCATCATGTACAGCAAGTGTTTCAGCCGTGGGATCAATGTCACACCTGCCTTGCCCTGCCCTTTGCTGTACATTCCCTTTCTACCCCTGTTTCCCCCCAACACACCCCCTGCCATTTTATTTTTTTTAATTTATGCATGTTGTGGTATCTTGGACATTTTATTCAAGGGAGAAATGTGAGGACTGGGTTTGAGCTGCCAAAACTTCTTCCAGAAGCTCAGTATTTGGTTTTGGACTCTGACCTGGAGCGGGAAGCTCCTACTGTAAAAAGTGACATCTGAAGAACTAACCCAGAATATCCAAGCCCTTTACAGGTAGGAAGTGTGAACATGGGCTGGGACTCTGAGGATGCACATCAGCCCACTGAGATGTGGGACTCTGGTTAAATGTGATGCTGTGGAAGCCACCAGAGCTCATGTTTCTCACAGGCTGATGAACTGTTTTGCACAGAGACCTTCTCCTCTTGCCCCAGTAGACTGAGTCTTCTATTTAAAATAAGATTTTGAACCTGTTCAGTAACATCAGTGCTGACACTCAGTGTCAGACCCTTATCCCTCACCCTCCCTTTCCCCCACAGCCTGGGTGATCCTGTATCATGTGTCCTTCCAGGGCTCCTGTCTCTGTGGTTGGTAGCATTCCAGTTGCCACCTGGACTCTTGTTCCTTGGGACAGGATATATCCCAGGCACTTGCTGAGCTTTCTGAGGGACAAACTTGAACCCCTGCAGACCCTCTGCTGCTCTCCCGTGTGTGAGCGTGAATCACGGGGCAGGGAGCTGTGCCCATGCCAGAAACCAGTCTCCCCTTCCCAACAGCCATCTGGGACATTCTCCTGCTGCCTCCCTGAAGGCAGAGCCCATATCTGGTATTGGATACCCTCAATACCAGCCTGGTCTGGTATTTCGGGTGCCCTCCCCTTTGATTTGCAGCAGGATTTGTAGAGAGAGAATGCCAGCATCCTGTCCCACACAGCTTGGAAAGGTCGGGGTGTGTCAGTGTCAGAGGGACAAGGAGCTGCTGGTAACTGAATCACCATGATGAAAGTTTTCTAACCTGTCAAAAACTTGTGATAAACTTTGACCTTGAAGGAAACCTCCAGTAATACTCCTCTTTAATGTTACATGCACTCTGAACAGTTTGGAATTGTTTTTTCCCATGGGCATTTGGACATTGGCTCATCTCTCCATTCTGTGGGACATCATCAGGTCTGTTGAGCTTCCCATTAACAGACCCCTCTCAAACAATACCTTCCCTCTCAGGGAGGTCCTGCCGTATCCAAAACATTCTCCCATCTACATCCTTCCATATTTGTTCTTTCATCCCCTTTGTCTTTCAACTCCTCAGACTCTGTCTGGCCAAGGGCAGCAGTTCTCGGTCACTGAACCTGGAGGTGGCCATGGAGCAGCTCTGCCATGTTCCTGAGCTGCTCTGCTGGCTCTGGCTGGGGGGACTCCCCATTGCCAGAGAGATAAGATACTTGAACAAGAGCAGAATATGTGAGCTTGCTCAACAGGGTAAAACTTATCTCTGTCGGGCACTCGTGGGCTTTTTCGAACCTTTTGCTAGTAATTGCCTCAGAAAGCATCTCTGTTTTCCTCTCCCTGTAGTTTTCTCTCTTTGTTTCCCCTCCCTCCCCCCAATTCTCCATTTTCCCCCTTCCCCTCCCTCTCCTGCCTGTTTCCACCTCTTGCTCTTCCTGGAGCTGCCAGTTTTCCCCAGGCAGCTCTGACCACAAGTTGCTCTTCAGCTGGTGGAGCCATTTGTGCAGCTGAGGCGCCATTTCTCCTGGTACACCGAGGCCCTTCCTCTGCTGCTGAGCTTTGGGAGGAAGAGACCAAAGTTGGTAAAGGCATCAGGGTTTCTGCAGAGCACTGCCTAAGCCAGGCATCCTTTTTATATTCCTTGATTTTAACCCTGCTCTATTTAACGGCTTTCAGTCTTGAGATCCGGTCAAAGCTTCCCCTGCACGCCGTTCCCTCTTGGTGCACTCTTTATGTGAGTTCTTCGCCGTTCTTGATGTTTTCTCTCTTGGTGAGCCGCTCCTCGCTTTAGCCTCGGGCTCTGGCTCTGGTCAGGACATCGGGGATCAGGAGCCCGGTCCCTTCTGTGCCACGTGAGGAGGAGACGCTCCCCAACTGGGCCGGCTCCTCGGGCCGCGCATCCCGGCAGGATGAGGAGGAGAGTTCAGAATAAAGATCCTGTTCTTCTCACGGGCAGGTTCCTGGCAGCAGGAAGAAGCCTGGTGTCTGTTTTAGGGAGAGGGTTCAACCCAATCTGACAAATCCATCCCACACTGATGTTTTGCCCCCTCCTACCAGGACACTCGCTGCGCTTTTTCCCAAGGAACAGAGCAGAAAGGCTGTGGGAAGCTCGTTCTTCTGAGTGGCGCCTTGCAAAGCCAAACCACTTCAGCTAAAGTGTCTGTTCAGCACTGGATTCTCCCGAGCCCTGGGCCCCCGCAGCTCAGTGTCCCTGATCAGCCAAAGCTGTGAGCATCTTGTCATGATGGCGCAACTGCAAACCAAATTCTTGAGAATGGATTTTTTTTGTCTCACTTCATGCCTGACATAACCAGTGCACTGAGGAGGTGACAAACAGGACACCTCAAACCCTGTGCTGGGGGCAGGGTGCGGAGCAAATAGGTTTTAAAATTTATCCCTCTTGGAACCAGAGCATTTGCCAGACGTGGTCTCCCTTGGGGAACATGAGCTTTTTTTTCTAAGCAATTGCTTGGGGTGAGTTAATTTTTATTGCTTGGGGTGAACCCACCCGTTGTGGCTGCAAGTTTGGTGATGGCTCTTTGTAAATAAACTCTTTGGAGAAGCAGGACTGGCTGAAAAGATGGGGAGAGAATGTATTTTTATGCAACTTTTGAGTGGCCTTTCAAACCCTGAGATGAATGATTTGTTTTACTGGTTGTTGTTATATAGTATTATAAGTATTATGTGTTTGAAAGTTTGGGAATAATATTCACAGCTATGATGCTTGTAAACACAACAGTATTTATAAAAGAATAAAATAAAGAGTTGATAAAATAGAAGCTTTGACTATGCTTCCATCTTTCTGGAATTATAAGTTGTTTGTGCTAAAATTCCCTGTTTCTCCCAAAATTATCGTGGCATAACAATATCCATCATCTGTAAAAGCACAAACGCTCTGCAGCTACAACACAGATGCCTTTGCAGGGGAAGCTGAAATGAAGGAACTGGGATGCACATCCCTGAAAAGCACCCACCAGTGGGAAGGTGAAACAGGAGAGAGTCCCGTCTCTTCTTGGCACCACACTGGAGATCAGGCCCATTTCCCACTCTGGTGGCAAGCCCTGTGTTTGCTCTGCTCAGAATTTTGGTCAGCACACAGTGTGGCACAGGCAGGAGGTGGTGTCACATCTGGGAACCTTTGCCTCAGGTGAGGCTGCTGGAACCTCCACACGTTCCAGTCTTCAGGGGTGGTTGGTGCAGGTTGAGTTCTTCCCTTAGGGTTGGGAGTGTCCAGTATCCCTGTGGAGCAGGATGTGACTGTATGGGCCAGACTCTGTGCTGGGGGGAGAAGAGTTCTGTAGGGACCTTTGGTATTTCCCACCTGTGCCCCATGTCTGGTCCAGCCTTGCTCATCTGGGGTTCAAGGCTGCCCGGAGCACATGTACGAGGGAGCTGGGGGGCTCAGCCTGGAGGAAAGGAGGCTCAGGAGGGACCTTCTGGCTCTGCACAACTCCCTGACAGGAGAGGGGAGCCAGGGGGGGAGATTGGGCTCTGCTCCCTGGGAACAAGAACAGGACAGGAGGAAACGGCCTCAAGCTGTGTCAGGGTTTAGGCTGGATATTAGGGGAAAGTTCTTCCCTGAAAAGGTTGTCAGGCAGTGGCACAGCTGCCCAGGACAGCAGCAAAGTCGTCATCCCTGAAGTTTTCAAATGGTGCATGAATGTGACACTTTGCACATGGTTTAGTGGTAAACATGGCAGTGCTGGGTTAACGGTTGAACTCCACGATCTTACAGGGCCTTTCCAACCTAAATGATTTCATGACTGTGTTTTGGGGGATGTGGGCCCTTGTGAGGTTCCACCCACACCTTCATCCCTCCATCATCCCTGGGCTCACTGCCCTGGGTCCTGCCCCTCACCGGGGATGCCCTGTGAGCCCCGGCAGCAAGACCAGAAGGGAACCAGCTCCTTTCAGCTCATTTCTTTAATAAGGAGACGGAAATCATTACAAAATAACCATCAAACGATCAGAGACGGAACGACAGAGTCCACACGAGGGGAAGGGGCATTAAAAGCAGCTTCCGCCGGAGCCGAGCGCTGCGGGGCTGGGACGGGATGGGGCAGAGCGGGGCCGGCACTACGGGGTCCAGGAATGGCCGAGCCTGCGACTCCCAAAGAAGCTGGCTCCTCCCTCCCTGACCGGGAGAAAAAAGGAAGAGGAACCCGAGCCTCTTGCCGAGACTCGCGAATTCACTTCCTTCTTCAAGCCCGGGAGCATCTCCGTGGCTGGGTTCGCTCCGCGGTGCCGCCAGGAGAAGGAAGTGCCAGCTCTCGTCCCCAAAACAGAAACCACCGACTGGACGTGGCAGAAATACCCCAAATTGCTCCAAAATGCCTTTTCACCACCGGCACGTCGACCCCAACATCTATGCCCAGCGTTATCCCGTCCCCTCGCCCGGCGTGACAGCGGCACCCAAGGCCACCGAGGCGGTGGCCGCTGCGGCTCCTGACAGCCCGAGCCCCACGAACCCGGGCGGACGCGGACACATGGGGGGAAGGAGGTCACGGCTCACCGCGGGCCCGCCCCGTGGGGTCCCGGTGCACCGTGCTCTAATATGGCTTCTAAAGTTGCTCTGACGGTGAAATGCACCAACGCGACACAGGACACCGAAGCCACGATGTTGCTGCTACCCAGCCATGGGACAAATGCGACAAGATACAGGAACACGACACACATGGACGCCACGGCTGCGTCGGTGACAGCTCACCCTCCGCTGGCGGGCCGGGCTTGGCATGCTTTGCTTCTTGGCATTATTTTCTTCTTTTATATGATTAAATTGGGGATTTTCATTTTAATTGGGGGGGGGGGGGGGGGGGAAAACATACGGGNNNGAGGGGGGGGGGGGGCGGGGGGAAGAAAAATCAGGGCGGTGGAGAGCGCTCGAGCGATGAGTTTTGGTAATCGCCGCCCCCTCCCTGGCAGGAGGCCGGAGATGGGGACGGCAGTGCCGGGGCGGTGGCAGCGCCGCCGGGCTGGGGCCATGCTGCTACTGCGAGGTGGCTGCATCACATGCACTGCTCGTGGTATATACAGCTATGTCTCCGTATAATTTACCTACACACAGCTAAGGGGGGGTCAGAGGCAGCGCAGATGGCTTCAGGATGTTCGTTGGTTTTCCCTTTTTTATTAAAAAAAATTAAATCATGTATTAAAGTCACAGTCTTCCTCCTCCCCCAAGGCTTAGAGTGTGAATGGAAAGCAGCCAGGTGGGATCTCCACTCCTGGTGAGACCTCGGCCGATGCGGCGGGTCTGGGGGCGGGAGGGGGCGGAGGGGAGCGCACAGGAGGAGGTGCATCTGGTGTGTGCAGGTGTGATGTGCAGGTGTGCAAATGTGCAGATGTGCGGGTGTGCACACCTCCACCTGCTTCCCTGGGAAGGCTGGGGGTCCATGCACACTCGCTGGTTGCAAAACAGTAGGATTTCAGTGCTTTTTCTAATTCCTGCTCTTTTAACCCATCCCATGTAAGGCAAACGCCCACAAACCTTCCCTTCCCCCCGGTGCCTGGATGGACCCCAAAATGCGACTGAGTCCCACCAGTGCTCCTGACCGTGGGGCATCAGCCCCCCTCCAGCCCCCCATTATTAAAAGCATGCCAAGACTTCTTCTCCCTTTGTCTACAGGGGCAGGGCAGGACCGCATTTGTTGACACTGACACATCCATTACAAAAAGGACTAATTAAAGCTGGAGATGGCCCTGAGAGACCACAGGCTGGAAGACCCCTGCAGACACAGCATGGCCCCAGTGCCACCTTCACCAGGGTATGGGCCAAGTGCTGCTGCACTGGTGGTGGAGGTGGTCATTAGAGGTCCCTGTCCAACATCCCCTTCCCACACTGCAGCTTGGCCATCCAAACCCCCAACCTCCCATGGATGGAGATGTCCTGCCCTGGGGACCTGACCCAGAGCTGCACAACCCTCCAGGGACAGGGACAGGTTCCCATGTCATCTGAACCCCCCAAGCCAAGCTTCAAACCTGGTGACTGCCACCAAGTTTCCCAACATCTCCCCACCTCTGGAGAGGGCTGGGATGCCCTTTGGGAAGTCAGAGCTGTGGGAGCTGCCAAAGCATCCCCAAAAAGTCGAGAGCACTGGGATGAGCTCAGTTTTGGCACTTTGTCCCTGGACCCGGAACACCCTGTACTGCAGTGCCAGCCCAGGTGCTGAACCACCAGAGCAGCATCCCCAGTGCCAGTGCATCCCTGGGGCTCGACCCTTCGCTGCTGCAGTGCCAGAACTCCCAGCACTGAGTCCAGGGAAGCCAAAGGGAGCAGAGCATGAGGCTGCTGTGGAGCTGGAGCTGGGACAGGGACACGAGCTAACACTGGTGCTCCAGTATGGACTGGACTGAACTGGGCAGGGCTGCTGGACCCTCTCCCAGCTGCAGAGAACTGTGTTGGCTCCCTGGCTCAGGGGCTTTTCTGGGACAGTGGGAGAAGCAGCCTCAAGAAGCTCTTAGCCACTGTCAGGGTCATGGATATGGCTTATACCCCCGAGGGGAGCAGGATGGGGTGGGTTCAACAGCCAGTGGCCTGGTGGGGAGTAGCAGCTCATGGGGGTTGGGGGCTTTGGTCCCTTGTTGTCCCTGGGCTTGCTCTTGACATCCCCACCTGCAGCAGGTGGTGGGGCTGGAACTCCCCATGGCCCCCTGGCTGCCCTGAGGCTGGGATGCCCACAGTGGGGCTGAGCCCTGGGACATGCAATGGACGGTCCCTGGGGAGACACCTGGTGCAGCTCTGGGGGGCTGCCCCCATCACATCTGGAGATGTCTCATTGTAAACCTGCCTTGTGGAAGAATTTTGATCTATGGGATTCACCAAGCATGGTGGGACACAGATGCAAATCACCCAGCGCTCCCCCTCTGGGGACGAAACAGAGGTGGTGGTGCTGGTGGTGATCCACACAGTGCTGCTGGTGCATCCACATTTCACCCTGTGTCTCCTTGGAGCAGCCCTCCCGAGGCTCCAGACTGGCCTCCACAGCTCCTGCTGCAACACTGAGGGCTTGGCACCCCACCACCCAGCAGGATCCGTGGCCTCTGCAAGCCTCTCCTCAGAGAACCCAAACCTGGAACTGTCCAGGGACACTCAGCCTTCCTTGGGGAGGGCCAGGGGGAGGCACCTGGGTCTCTTCAGAGGGTCTTCTGCACCATTTTTCTGTCTCACTGCTGGTCATGCCCCAACCCAGCACAGTGGGTCTGGTCATCTCACACCATCAGGCTCCAGCATCACCTCCATGCAACATTCCACGGTTCCCCACGTGATCCCAAGGGCAGGATGGTGGCAGCAGTGCTGCAGGCTGGTGACACAGCTGCAGGGGAAGGTCCCAGGTTCGCTGGTGGCTTTGCACTGGGAAGGGATGGCGAGCAGAGGCAATGGGACATGCAGCAGAAGGGAGCGATGCTGAAGAACAAAAAGAACCATCCATGTCTTTAACCTCTTCCCCTGGAAGCTATTGGGACTGCCTGGATACCCTTCCAGAGGCATCAAAGGGCATTTCAGCTTAAAACAGAACAAAAAACCAAAAGGAAGGTTGCAGAACTGAGGTATCAGTAGCTCTGGGTCAACTGTCCGCAGTGCCACACGGGCCAGCAGAGCTATTTGTTTTTCCCGAGAGCTGCATCTACTTCTTCCTCTGGCTTCAGCGAGTGCCACTGGGCAATGGGCCGCCGGGGGTTGGCCAGCATGTCGGACCAGTGCCGCAGCTCCGTGCCGGTGGAGTTCAAGCCTGTGAAGATCTTGCCGATGGCTTCGTTCTTCCCCAGCTTGTCGTAGTCCAGCACTGTGATGACCACTTGCACTTTCTAAAGGAGGAAACCTTTTTTAGAGGGGTGGAAAGGCACAGTGGCCGTGACATCTCCATAGCCCCAGGGTGCGTCAGGGATCCCCCAGGGTGAGCCCCGCTCTGGCCCATCTTGGGGCAGGGCCCGTTCCCTGCTTCCTTCATGTCCTTCTCTGAGGAGCACAGAGCCCACTGGGGCCCCAGCTCATCCAAAGCTGATTCACCTGGGAAAGGTCACCAAGGTGTGGTGTGGGGCTGGGCAAGAGCTGTGGGCTCCTGGGCAGAGGGAAGGGGCATGTGCAGGGACTTGCACAGGACAAGTAAGGGGTATAAGGCAGTGGCCAAGGGTCCAAAATGCCCCCAGGACCACCCTGTTATGCCTAGGGTGAGCACTGTAGGATCAGGAGCAGAGGAAAGCCCCATTTCAGCCGTGATCTGGGCTGGGGGTTCATCTCCCATGGGCGCTGCCCAGCCTCCCACCTCTGTCCCTGCACCAGCTGCCCTCAGCATCAGCCCAGGCCCCAGATGGGACTGGAAGAATCTCCTGGGCGACCAGACCAGGAGCTCAGAAGGAGTAGCTCAGGCTGCTGGGAAGGCTGGGACAAGAGCTCAGGCAGCTTTACAACATCTTCCATCCCAGGGGAGTCATCAGACAAACCTGTATCTGCTCAAAGGGAATCTCAAAGCTGAAGGACTCATTGAAGTAGGGGTTCAGGGTCTTCTTTTTGACTGTTGTCTTCTTCTTCTTCAACCTCTTGCCATTCTGCAGCAGGTGGATCTTCACATAGGGATCTGGGGGTCAGGATGGGGCATTAGCCAGGGCTGAGGTGCCCTGGGGACACCACTGGCCTGGTCCCAGGAGACATCTCAACCCAGGGTGAGGGACAGACTGCCCTGAGTAAAGGTGGTCTGAGGTTTGTGGATAGATGCCAAAGACAAAATGGTTTGTGGAGAAGATTTGTGGGAGCAACTGGCCAAGGGATGGAGCTCTTCTGCATTCAGCAGAACTGGGGAAGGGTCTGGAGAGTCAGACATATGAGGAGAGGCTGAGGGAGCTGGGATGCTCAGCCTGGAGAAAAGGAAGCTCAGGGGTGACCTTCTCATTCTCCACAACTCCCTGACAGGAGGGGGCAGCCAGGGCGGGTCGGGCTCTGCTCCCAGGGAACAGGGACAGGACAAGAGGAAACAGCCTCAAGCTGAGACAGGAGAGGTTCCGGTTGGACATCAGGAAGAATTTGTTTATGGAAAGGATGGTTAGGCATTGGAACTGCCTAGGGAAGTGGTGGAGTCCCCATCCTTGGAGCTGTCAAAGCAATGCCTGGACATGGCACTCAGTGCTCTGGGTGGTCTGGTGACAAGGTGGGGATCAGGCACAGGTTGAGCTTGATGACAATGGAGGTCTTTTCCAACAGTAATGATTCTGAGATTCTGTGCTGTGGACCCCTTGTAAGAAGGCAGGGGACAGTGGAGTGACAGCTGGCCTCTCAAGTGAGTGACATTGGATGGGTTCTGGCCTGTCCCCCCTGTTTCTGGAGCAGGAAAGCCCACAATAAAGCTAAATCCTTCCAGCCATGCAGGTACTGTTCTTGTCATGGTTAAAGCACATCTGGAGAGAGCTGAGGACCCCTGGGCACAGAGCTCAACCCCAGGATGGGGCTGGGAAGACACTTTAAGCACAAGACATGCTGTTGATCAAGGTCCCTGGCCCCCAGGTCAAGGAGGAGCAGGACCAGGAGCAAATGGCAAAAGAGAACTTTCACCACTCCGGTCCTGCAGTATCCTGGTCCCGCTCGAACCGGGGGGACCAAATTGGAAGTGTCCTTCCCAAGAGTTGGGGATGCGTCCCGTGCCCATCTCCCCTCATCCCCGGCCAGACCTTGGGCTGCCTCCAAGCCATGAGGAGGCACTGGGGGGTTTTCCCAAGCTCTGCCAGACAGGTGGCCCCAGAGCCCTTCCCCACAGAGGATGCTGAGAGCCCCCAGCAGGGCAGGGGAGGCTGCGTCTGAGCAACACCCACCTGAGAGGCCCCCAACATCCATCTTCTTCAGGTTCTTGGCTTCCAGGATGCAGACAGTGAGCTTCCCAGCCGTGGGCACGTACCGAAGAGAGATGCAGATATCTCCCAGCTTCTCTGGCTGCCAAGCAGAGCAAGGAGGGGAGATCACAACCTTGCCAGTGCCTGGGAATCCAGTGTTTGGACACAAATCACAGTCACACATGCAGGTCCCCCAGACCCTGCTCAGTCCAGGCACAAGCTGGCACCCTGTGCACCAACATAAGAGTATGATCACTAGGTCCAGGACAAGCCGAGCCCAGCACAGCACTCAAGATGTTTCGTAGTCTTGATTTTTTGTTATAGAAACACTTTTACACAGAGGAACAACAGGTCAGATCCTGCCCAGCAATGACTGCCACGATATTCATGGTACCCTGGTGGGAACCCCTAGTGACTGTGACACTGAGCACTGTGGGATGGCCCTGAAAGCAGAGCCCACCCCATGGCCAGCCCCCGTCTCAGTCCCCCAGCCAGGGGTTCAGCTGGCTGTGGCCCGGCTCTCACCTCCTCCTTCTCGCCACTCTGCAGGTCCCGCCACTCCTCGATGGGCTGGCCCAGGTCCACTGTGTTCATGGGCACCTTCACCTCACCAATGATGTCGTGCTTGGAGAAGCGATCGAAGTCATAGATGGCCATCACCAGCGTCTTCCCACCCAGCTCCTGGTAGGGCACCTGCACAAAGGGACAAGAACCGGGCTGCAAGGGGCTTGGAGGACCCCGAGCCAGGACCACCTGCTCCTGGAAGGGAAAGTCAGCACATGGGACTGCTACAGCCAGGGGGAGGGATTGGAGTGGGAGACAAGGTCCTGTGTTATGGATGAAGGGGCTCACCTTGAAGGTGAAGGTCTCATTGAAGGCAGGGTTGAGGGTCTTCTTCTGCACTTTGGTCTCGTACTTTTTCTTCTTGTCAGGGAGCAGGAACACCTTGACGTAGGGGTCTGAGGTGCCACCCATGTCCAAAGCTGGCAGTTCAGCAGCTTGGAGGATCCCCACTGTGAGCTGGAAGGCAGAGGGGTCCCCTGAGACTCCTCTCAGAGGAGTCCTCTGTCCAGCGAGACAGCCCAGCCATGCACTGCAGCTGCCAAGGGTTCATCTCCAGTCCAACCTGGGGCAGGACTTCCTGTGACACAGCACTCAGCTTCTCCTGCCCTCATGTGCCTCACAGGTCCAGCAGAGAGACCTGTCCTCCTCTCAGCTCCCTCCCTGAGCAAAATCCACTCCTCAGCTGAGCCCCAGCCCCTCCATCACCTGGTTTGCCTGGAAATCATAGTCCAGTGAGAACTGCAGCTTGCCCAGGTTCTCCGGCTCCTTCTCCTCTTCCTCACCTTCCCCCTCTGTCAGACCCGTCTCTGCATCATCGTCGTCCTGTTGGTCCTGGAACAGCAGCCAAGGTGTCCAGCTGAGCAAGATGGCCACAGCCCAGCAGCCCCAGCCCCACAACACTGGGGACCTCAGCACCCCAATCCTCCTGGCATCTCAACACCCAGGTTCTCCTCACCAGAGGAAAAAGGAGACCCACATGCTGGGGACATGAAGCGCTGACAGAGCAAGCTGGGGGTGGCACTGGCTGTGCCACAGCCATGCAGCTCCCAAGGAGCCCCTGGTGCTGGTCCAGCTGAAATGATGGGGGGGGGCTTCCAGGGGTGCCAGGACAAGGGATTGACTCCAGTGGAAGGAGGTTTGGTGCTTTCAGGTGGTAGCTCCTGTGCCCCCCAGCCTGTGCTTGGAGGAGCACTACAGCCAGAGCTAAGGGCTTATCAGGGCCATTTCCAGGCTTTGTAGGCTCAGGAATAGATTGTCCCCAGGAAATCCACCCCTCTTCCTCCCTCTCCAAGTACAGTCCCTGGGGTGGGAGTCCCAGCTCCTTACCCCGTCTTTGATGTGTCCCCAGTCCCCCATCCCACCCTGGAAGCAGATGATGGAGAAGGAGGCTCATGGTGACACTTACGTGGAGGGTGTCCCAGAGCAGAGAGGCAGCCAGGGTAGCAGGGCAGGAGGACAGCGAGGGTACCATGGGCAAAGAGAGACACGTTACACAGACACCGAGAGACCCTGGCAGGGTGGGGGATCAGGACTTGTACCACCTGTGGAGCCCCGGAGGACGCAGCCCTTGCTCTTCACTGGGGAATCCCACCCCACACTTCCCACCCCTCCTGCTGCAGCCCTGTCTGCGTGCCCATGGCGGCCACATGGCCCTGAGGAGCAGCGACACGTACCCAAATTCTCCCACCCTCTCCAAATGGCCATGGGTCAAGGCCATTGAAATGGCCGGGGTGGCCCCAAGCCTGTGGGTACCAGAGCCTGCGTCGGGCTGGCCACCAGGATGAGGTACCTGCCACTTCACCACAGACGTTTTGAGGATCCCAAACTGGCAGGTGTTTTGGCATGGTGGCCCTCCCCTCTCAGCTAAAGGCTCAGAGAAATTAGTCTGACCCAGAGGGAGGTAGGAGACACAAGGAATTAACATTTCCTGGCTGAGGTGAAGCATTGGCAGGTCCAGGCCAGCTTGAGCCTGGTCCTTCTGGGCCACCAGACACTGGAAGAGGACAGTCTCAGGTCCTGGCTCCACTGTCCCATTGCAGGGTCCTGGTGGCTCCAGCCCAATCTGCTGCCTGATCCATGAGTGCCCTGACACAGTCCATAACTCAGCCAGAGGGGCTGTTGGCCAAGCAGCCCAGGAGGACATCACCTGGTTGCCCGACTTCATGTCCTTCATGTTCATGGCATTCTTCATGCCTTTGCCCTTCTCCTTCTTGTTCTTCTTCTTCTTGCAGCAGCACTTCTTGCAGATGCAGAAGCAACAGGTGAGGATGAGGAGTCCAGCCACGACGGCGATGGCGATGAGGGCCCAGGGTGGCACTGTGGGCAAAAGCCAGTGTCATGGTCAGCCCTGTAGCTCCCTCCCAGCCACCCAAAAACCTTGTTCCACAGGTTGTACTGGGACCAGTGCAGAGCGGGGGTCATCAGGAAGGTAACACCTGGGAAAGGAGCTACTCACAGGGGATCTTGTTGAGCTCATTCATGAACTTGTCCCTCAGCTTGGTGAACATGTCCTCCTTGCTCTCGCCTGGCCCCGCAGCCTCGGTGGAGTTCTCCATCGTGCTCATGGGCAGCGTGCTGGCCGTGGCCTCCGGGGCCATCATGGATGCTTGCTTGAACGTCATGGTGGGTGAGGGGCTCCCTGAAACACATCATCTCGCTGGTCACACGGGTCCTGCTGCCACCACTCCTCCCCAGTGTTCCCAAGGACAGCGCCTGCACGGGCAGCAGGGCTGCACCAGGACACCTCATCCTCTGCTAGAGGGGCACAGACCCAGTGTCTGCCAGAGGTCACTTGGATCCCTCACAAGCCATGGGAAGCCCAGCCAACCCCTGGGTGTCCTGGCCCTTGACTTCTCCAAAGCCACTGGGAGCATCACCCAGCCTTGCATCCATGATGGTGCCAGCTCCAAGCCTCCCTGGGACAATGGGGACACTCCTGGGAGGACGTTCACCTGGCAAGGACCCTTGGGATGAGGGGAGGGGTTTGCATCCCCAGGAGAGAAGAATGAGATTGGTTTGGACAAATCCATCTGCTTCTCATTCCTCCCATCTCCTTTTCTCAGGCAGGGACTGCAGGCATGGGGCACCCACAGGGACCCAGAGCTGGTGTAGCACCCTCAGGACTTGCTCCCAGCTTCAGGGGAACTTCAAAGTCTGGGAACAGAAGAGCTGCAACACACTGCTCTTCTTCCAGCCCCCAGGGGGCTTTGGCAGGGCATATTTTGAGGATGGATGGAAGCAGGGAGGATCTGGCTCCACACAGCAGTGGCAGGTTCAGTGTGCAGGTCGATGGGTCAACTCAAGTGTCACAGGTACCATGTCCTGAGTGCCACACCTCCCAACCCCACAGGGCTCCCCTGGCCAGCTCTGCTCCTCCATGGAGCCAGGGAAGGTGTTTAGGTCACAGCCAGGGCTGCAGGACTACATGAGCTTGACATGCACAGCACCCTCTCCCCAGCCCAGCTGGGTCTGAGCACCCACCAAGGACGGGGACAGCCATCATCCTGCAAATGTGGCTTTGACTCCTGCTGGCAAACCTGGTCCAAAGTACCCCCATAACCCAGTTCCAGCCTCAAAGTGCCTCCACAACCCCCATTAGAAAGCAGCTTGCAAGAGAAGATCAGAGCAGGGAAGAATGCCAGGGAATGCATAGTGCCAGCGGGGTTAAGGAGACCACCAGGCTCTCCAGCAGGGGAAGCAAAGAGATGAGCAGGATCACGGATAACCAAGGAAGGAGTTTCTGGGGGCAGGTGAGCTACGGCTTGAGTGTACCCCCTTTCTTGCATCTCTTCTTTCCTCCTCAGCCTCAAGAAGCCTCTCGGCCAGAGCATCCTCTGCCCTTCCTGCAGAACTCAGAAAAGAGTGCTCTCACCTCAAAAAAGCTAGCCAGAGAGACCTGGGGGTGTTGCTGCCCTGAACTGACACTGCCATGTGTCTCTGGCCACCTCGCATGTGAATCAAACACTGAATTACCCAGAGTGTGGCTCTACACCTGGACACCTTCCTCCTGCACCACTGATCCCAAGGGAATGTGCTATGGGGGCCTGGGGGCCCGCCAGGAGGCAGAGGCAGTCCTTCACAAAACAGAAGGAGGTGATTATGTGACTCCCACTGCTGCAAGCCCAAAGCTTTGCCACCCAATGGCTTGGCCACAGCCACCTTCCCACCCCACTGAGGGGCTGTCACAGCCACAAACACCAGCATCAGCATCACCTAGTCCTGAAACCTGGCACTGGGGGGGGCTGGAGCAGGATGCTGGAGGTCCCCAGCAACCTCCACATCCTTCTTGGGATGAACCAGGAGCTGCTGCACTTAACCCCTACCCAGCTGAGGGTTATTTGATCTCCAGAGCCTAGAAGGTTCCCTAAAGCTTCCAGCAGCTGAGGAGACCTGGATATGTGTCTGGGTCTGTCCCCACCACTAGAGGGGTTTGTCCCCATCACAACCCATGTACACCAGGGTGGGTGGGAGGAGAGCCAGGATTTGGAAACCAAAGGCTGCTGGGGGTAACCTCCGAGTGCTGGATCCTGCCCCCTTGGTCTGGGCCAGGGGTCCTGGCTCTGCCCTGTACCCGTGGACAAAGGGTGTGGGGTCCAGGACACTGACACCCTGCAAGCTCCCCAGAGAACAGGAGGGACCCCAGGGTTGCACTCCACCACAACACACTCCCAGGGCACCCGCTCTGCACCCAAACCTGCCACACAAGTGGGCAGCACCCAGAGGCGGCACCTGGATGAGCCACCTCTCCTCCCAGTCCTTGGGCGCTCAGCCTAGCACTGCCCGGGGGCGCAGGCGAGCCCCGCTGCGGTCGCGGCAAGGCTGCGACGATCGCGATGCTGCTCCTGCAGCACGGAGCCACCATCCCCAGGGACCGGTCCAGCGGGGACCAGTCAGGCGCGCACGGGCAGGGCGGAGTGCCGGGGGAGTGCCGGGGCACCTGTGAGCGTGCGGGGGTGGGCGCGGGTGGGCGTCAGTGTGCAAGGGCCAGCGCAGGGGATGTGTCTGTGCGTGCCTGTGCACGGGTGGAAATGGAGGCGCAAGCTTGTCCGTGCACTTGTGCAAGCGCCTGTGCACGGGACATGCAAATGTGTGAAGGTGTGAGCGCTCGTGCAAGGTGTGCGCACGGGGTATGAACGCGTGTGTACGTGTAAACGTGCACAGGGCACGTAAATGCTCGTGCACGGCGTGCGTGCGAGTGCTCGTGCCCGTGGCCGTGCCCGCCTGCCCGGGGCTGTGTCGCCTGTGCGCTCGGGCAGTGCCTGGCTCTGCCAGCACCTGCCCGTGGTGTGCGTGGCCTCTCCCGTGCGAGGCCCTGCCCGCACCCGCACAGCCCTCGAGTGCCGGCGGGCGTGCGAGGGAGCCCCGGGAGCTGGGTGCCGTGGGCAGCACAGACACTTGGCCCGGGAACTGCTGCTTTGGGGGCTGCTGCGGGGCCTTGGCGGTGCTGCCCGGGGTTGGGGGGCTGCAGGCAGCATCAGGCCTTGCTGCAGGGGTTGCTTTTGGACCGGGCAACCTAATTAGCATCACTAATTGCTTCCTTGTGGTGCTCACCGGGCAGAGCTGAGGCCGGGGGAAGCAAAGCCCGGGAGAAGCCTGCGGGGAGCCAAGCAATGGAGACCCTGCTGCTGCTCCCCCTCCAACTGAGCACCTTACAGCCCCTGGGGGCTGCAGCCCCTGCCATGGGGGCGGGGGGCTGACCCTGCACCCCCAAGGGAGGGGGCCAAGCTCTGATCCGCCTCCTGCGTGGGCAGGGCAGGGTGGGGCAGTGCCATGGGGCAGCCTGGGCAGGTCAGGGACTGCCGGGGAGGGATGGGAGGCTGGGAGAGGAGGCAGTGGGGCACTATGATCTTGGGGATGTCCCCTCATCTCCAGGTCCCAGTCCCCACTCTGCCACCGCCTCACTGGGCATCCTCGGGTACACCCCGTGTCCCCACCAGGCACAAGCGGGCAGCCCAACCCCTCAGCTGGGAGGGCAGAGCTGCTCCCGCCCCACGGCGCAGGTTCTCAGTCGGTGGGGGCCCGTCCCAGCCCCTGTCCCCGTCCCAGCCCTTCTCCCCCTGGCCGCGGGCGGGGGCCGTGCGGGTTCGGCTGCGGCACTGCATTGCAGTCCTGCTCCAGCTCCNCTTTGGTTCCTCTCCCCCCTCCTCGTTTTTTTTTTTTTTTTTTTTTTTTTTTTTTTTTCCATTCCTTTTGCAATTTTTTTCCTTCCTCTTTGCAAGTTGCGGCAGCCGCTGGCGAGGGGCCGAGGGGCTGGCGCTGCGGGTGGGAAGGGAGCTCGACCCCCCGAAATCCCCACCGCACCCCAAAACCCCGNACAATGTGAGGGTTATAATTAACCATTTCTATCAATCCGTGGCCGAAGAACAAGCGTTGGTTAAGGCATCATGAATAAATACTGCCTCGGAAGGGGCCCCCTGCTGCCTTGCTGGTCCCTGGGGATCCCCCAGCTCCTCCCTGGGGTGCAGCACCCACGAGGGCAGGCTGATAGGAATGGCAGGATCCACTGCACCCCTCCCCACCAAAAAAAACCCCACCAGGAGCTCCCCATGGAGGAGGACACGGTGGGCTTCAGCCAGGCAGCTGCTGCAGAGACCCCACGGGGCGGAGGGTGAGGAGGTCACCTGTGCACATCACCCACGCGCCTCCACTACGCTGCCCCCGCGGTGTGAGACCCCGCCCCGGCTGCCACCTCTGCCCCCACAGGGCTTTGCCTTGCTCCCTGTTGCTCCAGCCCCCAACCTCTGGAACCCTGAACCCCACCAAACCCATCACCCTCACAGTGCATTTCTCCCTTAATGCACCCCCCTGCAGCCCCCAATGCCTCATCCTGCACCCCTCAGTGCAGCATCCCAAATCTGCCACTGCAGCACCCCCACATCCCAGATGACATCCCATATCCTGTGCCTGCAGCAGCTTCCCAGACCCCCTAACATATCATCCCAGCCCCACTTCATGCATGCACCTGCATGCTGCACCACCCTCAGAGCCCCTAAAACCCTTCTGCACCCCACACTCTGTTACCCTGCACCCCCTCAGGCAGCATTCCCCAGCTGCAAACATCTGGCCTAGAAGGAGCCCCCAGGGGCTGTATCCAGTGAGTGCGTGCCTGAGCTCCAGGCTCAGCCCCCAAACTCGCCCCAGCTCCCCCCCTCACCCCCCGTTAAAGCTGATACTGAACCCCAAGAAACTGCACTGAGCTCCAAACCAGCCCTTCCTCGTGTAAACCTCCCTGGCTCCATCGCTGATTTTAGGGAGCAGAGGGGATGGGGGTGCCCCTCTCCCTTTCACATATTCCATTTGCTGCATTCCATTTGCCGGCAGCACCCCAAGGTCTGACAGGATGTAAATCCCAGGCTGGAGCCTGCAATCTCATCCCCAGGGCATTCCCTGTATACAAAAAAGCAGTTTAGACACTGAAAAATTCCCTTCCTGAGCACTTCATCCCTCCTCCTCCATCAAAAACTCCATCCCAGAGACTCCCCCTACACTGCTGCAGCACCTGGCACAAAAAAGGGGATTTGGGGTTTCTCTGGAGCTGGGCCCATCATGAGTATCCACTGCCCCAGCAGCAGCTCCCTGTCTGGGTGGGATGGGGAAGGATGGAGCGGGGAATTCACTGGCTGAGGAGCTTTGAGGACCATGTAGGCAGAAGTGGGAAATCAAAGGAAAGTCACATCAGCCAGGATGTTCTGCAAAGGACCAGACCCAGGAGAAGAATGTGGGGATGCACAAAAGGACCGGGATGTCCCCGGACACAGCACCCAGGGATCTAAGTCCCCATCAGGGTGAGGGCTTTTGGGGAATCCAGCTGCTCCTCTGCAGGGGCAGAAGGAATCTCCCCTCTCCAGCAGCAGGAATCTCTGCCCTCCAGGAAGGTGAAGGCTGCGGGGAGGATGGAGAGCAGGAACAAATGAAGATTAATGAGGCTGAGGCAGCAATTATCAGTAGCCGGCGCTGACCAAGCATGGGCTGGGTGTGGGCAGGTGGGTACGGGGGTCCCAGCCCCGGCCCCCCTGAGCCCAGAGGGATGAAGTGTCCCAGGGAGACCCCGACCTGGGGGAGGCTCATTAGCTAATGAAGGGCTGCTGCCACAGTGGGCCCAGAGCGAGGAGTTATTGCTCCTTTATGGGATGGCAAAGCCAGGTCTGAGCTGTCCTGCTGGGACAGAGGTGTGTGAACCCCCCAGACCTCCGCAAACGAGGAGCTGACCCCAAACTTGTGCTGCCGTGTGCCAGGGCTTGCGCTTGGATGGCCAGGAATGAAAATCCTGAGCCAGTTTCAAGGCAAGACCTCTCCCACCCCGATGCCAGCGGGAAGCCTGGGCACTACAGAGCCCGTGCAATCCTGCAGCACAGCCCGGGGGTAAGCAGAGATTCCAGGGTACAGCTGAGATACTTGGCAGTGCCCCGTCTGGATTTTGATGCCAGCAGGTGTTTTGCTTCTGGGGTCAGGAGCACAAGAGCTGGAGGCGGAGATCCCATCTCTGCCGGGCCCACTGGCACAATGGCTGGGCATCCCTCTGTCCTTCACAGTGGTCCTGGCTCCCCAGCGGTCCCATCAGTCCAGAGGGGCACACGGAGGGGACATGCCGGGCCGGAGTTTCAGCTCACAGCAGGGAGACAGGAGATCCAATTAAGGCAAAAACATGACTTGGCTTCTAATGGTCATTTAATTAACAGAATTCCTGGCAAGGGATGTGTGAAGGCACCAGACCAAAGGATCAGGGAGGAGGGAGGGGAGGGGGTGCAGGGTGGGGAGGTGCTGCAGGACCCTGGTGCAAAGGGACTCTGCAACAGCCCAGCAAACCCTGGAATCTCATGCCTGTTCCCTTTCCCCAGCCCCAGCACAGGACAGCAGCTGCATCAGTGGTGCCAGATCAGACCCTCAGCACCCAGGATGGTGGAGCAGCCCCCGGGATCCCCCCACACTCCCACCCTAATCCACTGTGCTGAGGGCAAGGGGAGCCTCTGCTCCCAGCTCCTCAGGGGAGGGTATTCCCACAGCTGAGTGCTGTGATGAGGAGAGGATACTCCGGCAGCAAGTGGCACCACAGGACCTGAGCTGCTGAGACATCACCCTCACAGGGACGTTTTCCTGACCCCAAACCCATGTATGAGCAGGTGCTGCTGGCCAGACACCCCCACCCTCCAAGGGAAACTGAGGCATAGCACAGGAAGCAGCGCCCTGAGAGAGGAAATCCCTGAGCTGGGCTGAAACTCAGCGTTCCCCCAGCTCTGAGTGGGCCAATGACAGCCACCAGACCTCACTGGGACCCCCAGCACTGCTCCCCATCCTGCAGGCTCCAGCAGCACCTCTGGATGGGACCAGAGCTGGCCAGCACCCTCCTCCCCACCACGGCACACTCCACTCATGGCCTCGTCACCCACCAGCTCCCGGCTGGGCTAATTAAAAATAACGACTTGCTGGGTGGGGTTCAGCAGCCCCAACTACAGGCTCTTCCCCAGGGATGAGTAATTCGAGGAGGACACCACCCTGCACAGCTCGGGATGGGACAGTGATGGGATCACTGCCCCACAGCTGGAATCTGGGCTCCTCATCACAGAGCCCTGGCCTCAAGGAAGGATACTCAGCCCCCGGCTCACGAGGGAGAGCTTGTAAAATAAAAAATTAAAAACTGATGGTGGTTTTGCAGTCACTGCTTGCCTATGAGAGAGGATCTGCGTTACTCACAGCAAAACCAAGCGAGGTCTAGCAGTAAATGCAGCCTTAAGGCAGCCTTTGCCCATCATTTGGGAAGATTGATGGCTTCTGGTGTTCCCGAGCCAAACCATCAGCTCCTGCTGCCAGAAGTCTCCCACTGGATGGACACCTAAAGGTCAGTCTGGGGAAGGGATAATCCCACCCTGCCCTGCTCACTCCTGTGCATCTCCTCCTGCAAAGCTTCACCCCAGCCAATACCCACCAGGTATTGGGGTGCTTCTCAGCAATGGCAGGGCCCCCAAAGCATTGTGACTCAGGGAGATGGCAGCTTTGTCCCTACCCAGGGACATCTCCCTGCATGGGGACCACTGCTGGCACCCAGCAGCACCAGGGTGCCCAGTGAGGCAGCTCAGGGATCTTCTTTGCCTTTGCCTCTAAAATCAGAACAGCCCCGAGGTGAAATGGGGAACAAGAGTAGTGACAGCCCACCATGCCAGCGCCCACATCAAAGGAGAGAAGGACCCACTGTTGGGCACTCAGAGCCCTGCCTGGCACCCAGAGGTGCTGATCCCCCAAAGCCCACTTTTTCTAGAGGGATCAGGCCCTGGCTCTGTTTGCAGCTTCCCCAGGAAGGAAGGGCAGGAGGTAGCTGAGCTGAGACTGGTGCCAGGGCTCCCAGAGGAGCCGGGGCAGGCGCTGCCACAGCCACTGCCACCTGAAATTCAGGTGCCAACAGCAAAGGGATCAGTGAGCACCTTGTACCCTTCTCCACTGTGGTTCTCTGCTTACCACTGTCTCCCATCACTGCTGCACTGCTCTCTCATCACACAGGAATGCTGCAGGGGCTGCAGGCACCACTCATCACCAGCACTTCATCCAGAGGGTTTCGGCTCATGCCATGTGCCACCATGGCACAGGCAGAAAAGGCAGCTGGGGATGCTGGAGACCACAGCATATGGAACATCCCACATGGCACTGACCACTGCCACAGCAAACCACCAGGCTCACTCCAGCCTCAGGCAGCACAGGCAGTCCACCTTTGGCACACAGAGCCATGAATGGCCAAAGAAGCCTCCCAAAAAATAGGTTCCAGGGGCTGCCAGAGCCCAGCCCACTCCCCAGCACTGTGATGCCGCGGCAGCCGTGTGTTGCTCTGAAGGCAACACGAGAGCAGCTAAATAGGGCACCAGATGGTGATGGGCTGAGCTGCCCTGGCACTTCGAAGCCACCACACAGCCAAGAGTTCCAAGTTCTGCCCTCCCGGGTGGGCATCACACTGCCAGCACCACAGCCATGCTGCCGGCACTCCCGGCCATGGCCCTGTGCCACACTGATGGCTCCAGATCGGCATGGGAGGAGAGAAAAGGAGCCAGGTCAGCTCCTGGGGAAGAGCCAGAAGCGGCTCCAGGAGCGAGCCGAGACGCGGTGGATCGATGGCAGACGGGAGCAGGGAGTGCACGCCCTGTGCTGCTCCCCAGCTCACCCGACAGGCCGAACAAGCAGACACAAGCCATGAGGGGCCATTTCCAGGGGGAGGCTCCAGGGAGATCTCCACAGCTCCCAGCCAACCACGAGGTCTTGATGGGCTGGTGTTAGAATACAGGAAACCATCTCCCAGCCTGGAGAGCTCCCAGCAATGCTCATCCCCCTCCTCCCTGTCAGCCTGGGCTCCATTCCCCAGCACTGGCTGCCTGTGGGAGCAATGCTGGTGCTGCTTTCCCAGCTCCAAGGCACGGAGAGCCCAGAGGCAGAGTAGAGCTCTGTGTCCCCAGGGCCATCCAGCCTTGTGGCATTTGGGGTGGCAAAAGGAATGGAGGAAGCACAATGATGGGATCAGCAAGAACACAGTGCCACAGCAGCCCAGGGGATTTTGTTGTTCCACAAAGCCCCACCAAGGCCCAGACACAGGACTGACTTCCATGAATAAACCTTGTGCAGATGGGGAAATGTCACTGGGAGAGCCGGGACTGCAGCTGGGGTGATGAGCACAGCCCCTGGACACCACAGGGGGGTCCTCTGTCCCTGCCCAGCCCCTCTGAACTGCATCCCTGTGTGACTCCAAGTGTTTTGTCACACACTTTTCAGGGCTGCACAGAGGAACTGCTCCACCGGTGCATCCTGGAGAAGGTTGTTCCTCCCCTGGAAAAACATGAGGAGCCCAGATGCAAAGCACCCTGATGCAAAGGATCCTTAACTGGTGTTGGTAGTCACCATCCCTTCCAAGGGTTCCCTATGGCCAGGCCCACGCCACTCCACCAGGAATCTCTGCTGGGCTCTCCCGTGGCTCAGCCACACACAGCTCACTGCGGCACCCGGCAGTGGCTGTGCCAGGCTGCTGGCAGTGGTGCCACGATGCTGCGTGGGCAGTGTGGGCACAAGCCAGCACCTTCATCCCAGGCACTAACCCATCTCTGCCAGGCCTCAGTTCCAGGAGAAAATCCTGGGACGCCCCTGGGAACAAAGCAAGACAGCAACAGAGCCCATAGGGAGTCCATGTGCTTGTAAATCCATGCACGGCTCTGAAATTTGGGATTGTTTTCTTCCTTGAATCCTCTGCTCAACGCCAGTAGGAGCTGTGGTGCCACCTGGGGTTCCCCAGAACCAGCAGCCCTCAGTCCCAGCATGTCCCCAGGGACACCCTGTGTCCTGCAGGAGAAGGTAGGAGGCATCTCCCTTGGACAACGCTGAGCAGTTTGGAGGCTGATGCCACCTCGGTGCTGTTTTGGTGGAGTTGCTGTGGTGAGAGGCACCACATGAGGCTCACAGGAGTCAGGGATGCCTCATCCCACACCAGCACTGCCAGAATGTCAGCTGCTAGATCAGCTCTGCTGATCCCAAACCAGCCTGGCACACAGGCACATCTTGGGCATCCTGCTGCTCACAGACACTCCCAATCCCCATGGCTTCAGCCTGGGGAGCAGCTTCCCCAGGTCCCTGGCAGCAGGACGGTCCCCCCAAGCCACCTCGAGCTCAGCACAGACTCAGGACTACCCTGTCACATCCCACAGCACCCACCTATACCTCATGCCACAAGCACCCACTTTGCTCCTGGTTTCCCCATATCCCCAGGGATGCACAAGCCCAGAGCCCACATCTGCTGCACCCTCCAGGGCTGGGAAAAGCTGGGGAGCATGAAACACTGCGGATTAATTAAAACACACCAGCTTTCCTTAAGATGCACGAGGAGAAGGACACCCTGTCAGTGCCAGAAGTGCCTTCCAGGCCAGTGGGGCCACAGACAGCCCCTGGGGATGGGTTTGGTGCAACAGTCAGACAACTGCCGGTGTGGGAGAGTGGGATGTGGCTCCAGACGGCAGGAATTCAGCACAGCCCAGCACTGCCACATGTACTGCCACAGCTGGCTGCAGTCACCCCTCCCAGAGCACCAGCACCAGCAGAGCCGCCCCGAGGGGACAGGGAGCTCTGCCAGACTCTGACTGCTAACTAGCAGCTAAATTCAGGGACAACACAATTCCTACTCCAAACACCAGAGCTGATGAAACACCACAACGTACAGCATGCAGGAAGCAATGGAGCAGGTGGTCCCCCCAATGGGATAGTCCCCAAACTCAAAGGGAGACACCAGGATCCCACACACCAGAGCTGACAGGAATGGGCCAGCACCATCCTCAGCTACAGGATCACTCCAGTTTGGGGCATTCAGATTCCAGACACATGCTGCCTAATTTATGGTTTAATTAATAAATGGGGAATTATGCCAAGTTTATCCAATACTTTCGGATGCATGATGTTATCAAAATCCCATTACTGATGAAGAAAGGCATGAAGAGCAAAATTAGCTTTGGCATCTGAAAGAGTTCAGTCAATGCAATAACACAATTATTAGGGCTAATAATCAGAGTGCTTTGGGGACTGCAGGCTCACTCAGGAGCTGAGCTGAGGGCATGAGCCAGGGAAGAGCCGGATGTTCGTCCAGGAGGGAAAGGCCACCCCCAGCCAAGGGCAAAAGCATTTTGCCGATTGCACTTGCCAGCGGCTCCAGGTACCTGGCACAGGGAAGGTGCTGGTGGCCACCAGGCCGAGGAGGAGCACAGCCGGGCACAGTGCCGAGCTGCACTGCCGGAGTAGGGAATTAAAAAATACAGGATCTTAAAACCAGTGGGCAGTGGGTCCCATCTGTACACCGGGCATTGATCCTGCTGGAGGACATCACGGCTGCCAGCTCGCAGCTCTCTGCACAGCCCGGGGAAGGAGAAACTCCAGTCATAATGAGGAGCCGCAGTCATCCGGCTCCCAGAGCTGGGACTTTGCCAAAACCATGGTGAACTGGAGGAAGGATCTGCGGGGAGCGGGAGTCCCGGCTCACTTCAGTGGCCTCTAGCTCTAGCCCAGTGACTACCCCTGGGGCTTATGGAGCAGGAGGCAGCTCCCATGGGAGCAGTCAGCAGCAAATGCCACAGTGGCTGTGTTCGGAAACCCCTTCCCCAACCATGTTTATAATACAGATCTATGTACATGTATGAGGGTCTGTATGACTGTATTTGTGTCCTCTGGGACCGCGGGCGCTGCGGGCAGCGGGGTGCAGAGCCAGGGTGGCCGGCAGCAATGCAGCGCAGCCGGAGCTGCTCACCGCCGCTGCCACCGCCGGGCTCACAGGCAGCGAGGGACACGTCCTCGCCCTGCAGAATCGGGGGCACCGGGGCTTCGAGCTGGCTCCCAGCAAGCGGGGCAGCGGTGCTCACCACGGGAGGCCGGGCAAGGTGCCAGGGGATCGGGCAAGGTCAGACCCATTCCTGCGCTACACCCATAATCAAGGAAGAGACATGGCACCGCTCCAAGAGGCACTTGGGTTTGGGGGCACCGGGGTGCTTTGATGGGTTCTGCTGTCCTCGAGCAGCACAGGTGACTCCCACTGCCACTGCTGGCCTCAATGACCTTGGGTGCATCATCTCCTCCTTGACGCCTCACACTCCCCCTGCACACAGACCACCGCAAGCCACACTTCCTCCCATCCAAACCCGGCGGCCAAAAGCACCCACGCGCAGCAAGGGCGCAGAGACCCGGGGATGTCCCAGGGGTGCCCCGAGGGTCCGGCAGCCCTCGGCAGCGTGCGGCCGAGGCACTGTGCTAGCGAGGAATAATGCAGCAGGCTGGAGACTCCTGCCGGTGGCTGCGCTGCCGCTCGGTGCGTACAGGAGTAACACCGCTGCAGCAGCACCTCGCGTACCAGCCAGCCTGCGCTCAGGACTGAAGTTTTGCTGCAGCAGAGGAGCAGGCGGGGAGTCCAGCAGCGCCCTGCAGCTCCACAGCGTAGGAGGCTGTACTGTCGGACACTCTGCAGTGGGTGACACCCCGCAGCACCCCGGCCACTCTCACTCGGAGGACAGAAGAGCACTGCACCAAGGAGCACCCGTGCGGAGAGAAACACAGAGGCACTGATACAGCTGGAGACCATGAAGCGATGGGTGACACAGACTTGTGTCCCCCTCCTCCTGCTCTGTGCCACAGTCACCTTGCAACGCTGCCTGTCCCCTGCGCAATTTGCAGAGCTCCTTTGGGATCACTCTTTGAAAAAACTAGGCTGAGGGGAGCAGCGATGTTCTGGGCACAGCAGGGGCTGCGGCACCCCAGTGTGACATCCCCGGCGCTGGACCGAACCCCTCTGCACGGCTGCACCCTGACGGCACCCAGCCAGCGGAGGGAGTGCTGGAGGATCCCGGAGATGGTGTAGCCACGGCGGGGGAATCCAGACGAAGGGTCTATTTGGATCTGGCTCCTGGCCAGGCCGCTACGAAGAAGCCGTCAGTGCAGCGGGGCTTGTAGCTGCCCACGCTGGGGCCACACCGCTCCCCGGGTTCCCAGAACCAGGTTGGGCTTCCCGCAATGCTGCGGGAACAGTCCCGCGGCCCCGCCACTGCCGGGGCCAGCACCCCAAGGGCACTCATTGTCGGGCATCCGCAGGGACGAGGAGCTGGAGCATCCCGCAGCGCCCAGAGGGCACCTTTGACCCGGCGGCACCGCGCGGCATCCCCGGGGTGGCCCCGCATTCCCAGGGGGTTTCACGCCGTCGGGAGGGTCCCCACCCCCCCTGGGTGCTCCCCGCCAGTTCCGCAGCCTCCTGCACCACTGGCCGCCCCCCTCTCCATCCCCCCAGGCTCCGTCCCCAGCCGCCGTCTGGGCGCAGCCCCCCACGGGCAGCCTCCGGGCGTTGGGCAGCCCTGGGACCCGTGTGCCGGGACGGGTTCCCGGGAAAAGCGCAGGTCCCTGCCCTGCTCCCGGCACCGGGATACGGCGAGGTGCACTACCCAGTGCCCGCGGCGAGTACTCCATCCCACCCCACGGGGGACGATCGCACCTCGGGCGGCGGCGTCGGGACGGGCTCGGCGAGAGCTCGGGCGGCCCCGTCCCGCAGAGCCCGCGCCGCTGCGGCACCGGGGGAAACTTCGGCGGGAGTGCGGGCGGGCACTTACCGGCCGGGGCGGCAGCGGTGCGGTGCGGTGCGGTGCGGTGCGGTGCGCTCCGTGCGGTCCGAGCGGGCGGGGAGAGCAGCGGTCGGTGCGGGGCGGGC
>WAAG01049156.1:60502-81402 GCA_013390105.1 Tichodroma muraria | reverse complement strand
CCCCGCCCGCGCCTCGGCCCGCTCGACCCCCCCGGGGGCGCGCACCGGAGCTCGTGCGGGAGCGGCACCGCCCGCGGGCGTCCGGGAATCGGCACTGGCCACCGGGCACCCCATCAGGCCACCTCATACCTGTCACCGGGCACCCCATGGGGTCACCTGGCACTGGGGAATCCCCATCGGGGTCACCTCACACCGGGAACTTCACATCAGCAGGAGAACAGGCACCGGGCACAGGCACCCCGCATCGGGGTCACCTCACACACAGCACTGGCACCTGGCACTGACACCAGGGACTGCCATCAGGCACCTCATACTGGAGGTATGATACACCTAATACTGGATATTCACCTAATACTGGACACCAGCACCAAACATTTCACATCAATCACATTGCACTGGTCACGCACACTGGTCCCTTCTCACCAGTGACCTTGCCCAGCTCACCACCCGCCAGTCACCCACCACTGCCGCCACAGGGCCCTGCCACGTCTGTCCTGCGGCCACAGGAGAGAGGCGCTGGAGGCAGCTGTGGTGCTGGCACCTCCACCATGCCTCCCCCAGATCCAGAGGGCTCCTGGGAACCCAGCTTTGGTTTTAGGGCCAAACATCAGGAAAAAGCTGATGGGATTCAAGTGAGGAGCCGGGGTGGGGAGCGGAGGGCAGCGGGAGGACAGTTTTGCTCCTGCTGTGGGATCCTCCTTCCCATCAATGGAGTCTCCAGTGGGAAAGGGAACCCTTGGACACTGCTTACTCCCCATATATGAGCCAGGGACAGGGACCATGTGGGATCACCCCAAACCACCCCATCTGAGGGTCACCTCCATTCCAGCAGTCCCTGGTCCCAGTGTAGCAGCATCTGAGCTACACAGGGAGCAGCTACCGGCTGCTCCAGCCACTCCAGCCAGAGACGCTCTGGACAGGTGGTGCTTGGAGCAGGGAGGGGATCCCGAGGTCCCAGGCCAGCTAGGAGCTGCATCACCCAAAACCTCTGCACACCTCAGTTTTGCTGCAGCAAAACCCTCTCCCAACCTTGCACCAGCCCCCAACACACATCACAGAGACAGGCACGAGCTCCCATGAATTCCGCGGGCAGGTCCCACATGGGGGCCATATCCCCACCCCAACCCACGGGTGCTGGTTGCCCAAACCGAAGGGACTGTCCCCTGCCCATCACCCTTGAAAAATGCAGCTGAATGTTCCCAAACGCAGGAGTCTGTCTGGAATTGAAGCGTCAGCATCATCCTCGTGTGGTCCTTCTGCATTCCCCGCTCCCCCCCGCCCCTTGGCTCGGACCGATTCCTCTGGCTCTGCACTGTGGCAATTCCCGTAGTCACGACGCGTGGGACCCTTCTGCTGCTACCCCGCCACTTCTCCCGCCTGCTCTCCTCTCCTGCCTGCTCTGCTGCCTGCTCAGGGCTTGGAGTCAGCACAGGTCAGGGTGCACGCGCAGGGCACATTTCTGCGGACGAGGGGCCGGGAGTCACCAAAGCCGGTCCCGCTCTCCGCGTCCGGGACCGCACCCATCGTAACGAACTGGTGCGAACGCGCCCTGCGGGAGGAGCGGGAGCCCATGGTAAGAGCCCTCTCCTGGCCCTGGATCCGACACTGCAGCCTCTTACAGCTCATCCCCATCCCGTCATTAATTAATGGCTCTTGAAGCATCTGTCCCTGCTCCAGCATCGCTCTCCGGAGGGGAAAACAGGTTTGGAGACGCCGCGGGAAGACCGGGCTCTCCCGGCCTGCTTCAACCTCCAGCTGCAGGGCAGAGCAACTGGATTTGCACAAGGCACACCGTCCCACCTCTGTCCCACTTTGCTGATGTGGCATCTAGCACCATCATGTCCTTTCAAATGGGAGATCAGATCAGATCCGGTGAGGCAAAAGGGGACCGGGAATGCCCAGCCACCCCAACCCCTCCTCCCCCTCTGCTCACCTCTGGTAGGACCTGTCTCTCCCACCCCAGGAAAGGGACCTCTTGCATTCCATGTTCTGAACTGCTAGGATTCCAATTCAGGAGCATTTCTGCCCACCCCAGACTTTACAGGAGTGTGACCTTGGGAGAGATGTCCCCTGTCCCTAACACTGCTCCCACCATCCCACGAAACAGCAAAGATTTCAACCCAGGACCTTTTCTAACTAAGGCTCCCTTCCCAGATTTTGCAGGAAGGCAACTACCAAGGACAGGAGCAGATGCTTTGAGGACTTGAGTCCCTCTGATCTGGAGACAAGCTAGGAGAGATGGGGGACGTTCAGCCTGGAGAGAAGGCCCTGGGGAGAACTTAGAGCCCCTTCCAGTTCCTAAAAGAGCTCAAAGAGAGCTGGAGAGGGACTTTGGACAAAGGCTGGAGGGACAGAACAAGGGGGAATGGCTTCAAGCTGCCAGAGGGCAGGGTTAGATGGAATATTGGGAAGGAATTCTTGGTTGTGAGGGAGGTGAGGCCCTGGCACAGGTTGCCCAGAGCAGCTGTGGCTGCCCCTGGATCCCTGGGAATGTTCAAGGCCAGGGGCTTGGAGCAACCTGTGATAGTGCAAGGTGTCCCTTCCACTGAGATGAGGTTTAAGGTTCCTTCCAACCCAAACCATCAGATGATTCTACGATGTCTACAACTGCCCTCCCCTCTGCCACACAGGAACAGAGCCACAGACACAGGACCAGGAGCCAACAGTACAGGAGATCACTTTATTGAATCCAATGGTGTTAGACAGACGACTGAGAAGAGACATGCCAGTTGGTGCGGGCAGTGTGGGCAGCAGGAGCTGACTTGGTGCAGGGCTGGATTTGTTTCTGTCTTTTCAGAATATCCTCAAGCCTTTTCCTGGCTTCCTTTCATGTTTCTTTTAAAATTTCTTTGAAGTAAAAACAACTAATCGTGGAAAGAGTCCAGATGGTGTTTGTTTGTTCCCTATGATTGTTCCCGCAGCTATGTACAACGTGGGGCTGGGTCTCAACATCAGGTATAAAATGGAGCGAGTTTACAAACGTGGAGGGTGCAAGGAAAAAGCAAAAACAGACAGGCGAGAGCAGTAGAAATCCGGACCAAAATCTTAAAGAGAAATTTAAAAAGTGCTATAAAACCCCTCGGCAGGAATACCATGCAGTTAAGAAACACAAAATCCAGTCAATTACACAGATAATCTAGAACAGGAATTTGTCCATTTCATCTTTTATTTAATTAAAAAAAGGTTGTTTGTGTTTAATAGAAAAAAGCTAAAGTTGTAAGCTTCAGGCCACCAGGCAGCAGCAGCTCAAGGGGGCAGGAGGGTGAGGCGCTGGCATCGCCCACCTCCAGCCCCTCAGGGGGACTCCCAGGGATCATGGGCACCTTTGGGGACTGGCACCTCTGGAAGTGGCAGATACCCTTGTGGTGTGACAGGCACCTTTGGGGGCAGCAGGCACCTTTGAGGGTGGTGGGCACCCTTGGAGGTGTTAGGAGGATGAGTTAGTGCAATCCTTGGACCCCTTCCCTGGGGACAGAGGGGCTCAGCCCACAGCCAGGGGTTGGGCCCAGACAGCTGCCAGCCTTGGGGACATGAGGTGCTTGGTGTAAGCCAGGAGGAATCCACCAGGGATCTGACCAGGTAACCCCAGCCAAGTCCCCCACTGTGCCAATCCCAGGGCCCACCTGCTGGCATGGCCCTTCTTCCCTCGGAGATTCCTTCTGGATCACACCCCCACCAGCCACTCACCTCCAGCTGCAGGGGCTGAGGTGAGGGGATGAGGGGCAGCCCCGATCTGGGGAGGGCAGGGCAAACCTGCAGGACACAGGCCAAGGGACGCTCAGCAGTGGGGAACAGCTACAGTTTGATCCAGACTTGGGTGGCTCCCTGGAGGTGTCAGAAAAGAAAGCTCAGGCAAGGCTGCCCCTCCTCCCACGGGTCTCCTCAGGGCACTTGGGCACAGGGCAGCCCCCAAAGGTGCATCAGTCCCTTCCCACCCTGGGCACCAGAGTCCCAAGGAGGGTGCGAGGGGCTGGAGGGGACAGCTGGGTCCCCACTGCCAGCCTCGAGTGGCTGCTGGGCCAGAGTCTCATACAATCAGAAAAGAAGTCAGCACAGCACAGTCATCACAGAGTACAAAAAAAAACCCAAAACCAGGGACAAGGCGCAGGGCCGGGCCCCCCCAACCCACACAGGGCGTTCCACGACGGATCTATGTACAACGAGTCCTCGACGGCAGCAACACAAGAGAAGGCAAACAGAAAGCCCTAATGCCCAAGCCAGCATGGGGAGGAGATCCTGGAGATCCCCGTGGGAAGGGGCCGGGCTGGCCGGCCCCGGCGGCAGCAGCAGGAGGCTGTTGGACAGACGGAGAAGTGGGAGAAGTGAGCACCATGGGGCGGCGAGGCGGGACACACCGGCCAAGAGCACCGAGGGCAGAGGTGGCGGCAGCCTCCGGGGGCACTGCGGGAGATGCCCGTTCCAGAGGGGCGTGAGGAGTCCCCTGAAGGCCACACCAGCCACGGCACAGGGGGCTGAGGCTGCCCAGTCCCCAGCCTGGCAGAGTTAGGGGACAAGGGTGGGTTCAGTTGATCTGGCCCTGGGGTCACCTCTCCTCATATGCCTCTCCAGGGCCCCGGAGGAACGTGGGGGCTGAGCTAGAGGGCAGCAGGGAGGAGGGGGCCCCCAGAGCCCAAGCGGGCACAGAAAGCAGGGGCAGACCTGCAGGGCACCCTGCAGCCATGGCTGGGGACAGGCCAGCGAGGGTGCTGCAGGCAGCAGTCCCAGCTTGGACACTGCCAGCACCTTCATTCCATCCCAGCCGAGCTGGCTTTGGGGACAGAGGGGGTACTGGAGCTGGAGCAGGCTGTGACAGCACTATCCCAAGCCACATGTGCCCCTTTCCCTCACAGCCAGGGATTAAGGCACCACGGCAGCACCGGGGCTGACCCTCTCCGTGGAGTCTGGCCTTTTGACAATGTGGAATAAGGCCAGGAGGACACACGGCAGCCCCAGGTGCCCCCAGAGCACCAACACAGACCCTGCCAGGCTGCAGGAAGGCACAGGGCCAGTGGGAGCAGGCAGCATGGGGAGGAACTCCAGGCTCATTGACCCGCAGCCCCAGGCCTGGCAGCACCAAGGGGATTGGAGGCTGATTGGGCCCCCCTCCTCCAAGAGGACAGGGATGGCATCCAGCTGTCCAGGGATGGGGCAGCAGCAGCAGCCTCCCCCTGTCCCAGTACCTCAGGGAGGGGATGCCCTGTGGCATCCCAGCCTGGTGGGAGACACCTTCCTGAAGCCCTGTGCCTTTGAGGAGGAGGGAGTTGCCATGTGAGGGGCTGCTCTGGGAGCCTCCTGCTGCTACCCGCCTCCACGTCCCACCTCAGCCAACCTGTGCGGCCCCAGGAGGTGGGTTCAGGGACTGGAGATCGTCCAGTGAGCACCAGTTTTGTGACAGAGGTGGTTTGAGTGGTGAACCAACAGCTGCAAAAGAAACCAAAGAGGAAGGGCACTGCTGCCAGGGAAGCAGTAGGCACCAGGCCACAGGCTCCAGGCCGGGAGAGCAAAGAACCAGAACAAAAAAAGGGACCAAAGCAAAGTCTGGACTCGGCCAAAGAAGAGGGGAAGGGGGGAAACAAAATAAAATAACCCAAGCAGGGTTTTTGGGCTGTCCTGGTCACAGCAGCTGCCGTGCAGGTGGAACAGGGAATGCACAGAGAGCAGCGAGAGCCATGCTCCCCTTGGCTGGCACAGCATGGGAGCTCCACAGTGGAGGCTCTCGTGGTTTGCCCAGCGGGTACAGAGGGAGCCGGAGCCCCTCGTGCCCACGCACTCATCCTGCAGCCCCGGCTCCTCCTGTGCCTCGAGCTGCGCCCCACGTGGCTCCTGCGGGGTCCCTGCCCCACGCAGGGGCCTTCCTGCAGCTCCCGGGAGCAGGGGCTCAGCCTCAGCGGTCACCTTGGTCCCAATGCCCAAGAGTTTGTAATACAGAAAAAACCAAGAAGAGAAACCAGGATTCTCCTACCCCCAGGGTTGGGAGGGGAGATGGCAACTCGTGCTCTTTCACAGATGAGCTGAGTTTCCCCAGGCTCCACCAGGACACACCAGAGCCCTGCTCTTCTCCTCTCCGCTTGCTCGCCAGCCCCACGTTCCTGGATGCCAAAGGAAAAGGAGAACAGCCCAACAGCAGCTCCCCTCCACCTGGGCTGGCACTTTTGGGCCTCACAGAGTCGACTGCAGGTCGGGGTCCACCATGGTCTCACGGTCTGGAGACTCAATGTAGTTGGCGGCTTCCTGGAGCTTGAGCAGCATGGCCATCTGTGGGGACAGGAGCGTGGCAGGAGCCCGAGGGGGACAGGAGGCCTGCAGGTGATTGGGGAGGCCACTTGACCCTCCTTGCCCTCCCAAACCAGCATTGCTGGGAAGCTCCTTAGAGGGTAAAGCAAATCCCAGAGATGCTGCAAAATCCCTCCCCTGTGCCAGGATCTGGCCTCAGGCACAGCTGGAATGCTCAAGACTCAGTGTACCAAAGCAGCAACAGCTGGTATCACCTGTGGCAGCCGGTCAGCCAGCAGCCTCTCCAGGTGACACATCAGGACACGTAGGAGCACACGTGTGCCTGTCTGTGGCTCTGCGTGTGGACGTGATGCCTCGTGGAGTGTCACGTCGTACCCTTTCACTGGCACGTCACTGTGTGTCCTGGTGTGCAGCCCACATGCCAGTGCCACCACCCTGCCCCCGCTGCTCCTCCCGGGAGTGTTTCTGCATCCTCGAATAATGTTTTTTACAGCCTTACAGTTAATCCTCGATTATTTTGAGAATTAACTTGGAAAGAGAAGCTCCGCCCTGCTCTGCCACCTCCCAGCCCCTCCTGTTGGCCGGCGTACCAGCGGGTCGGAATCCAGCGAGCTGGGCGTGGTGTCCTTCACGGTGCGCTCCTCAGGGGGGGACACGGCGCTGTGGGGCCCGATGGTGGGCGGGGGCAGATGGTACAGCTTGGACTGGTCCTGCTGTGCTGACGGCCAGGGCAGGGTGTCCCGCACCCACTCCACGGGGTCCTCCCAGGCTGCCTTCTGCCCATGGACCTGTGGCAGGGAGCAAGTGGCAGCCACCTCCTCAGTACATGCCAGAGTACATGCCAGCAATGTGGCACTTGAGCCCCCCAGGACGGTGCTATGTCCCACAACAGCCACAGGGCACAGGGATTGACAGAGACGTCACCTGCACCCACAATCCCAGTGCCTCCCCTCTCCCCCCGACCCATGGCGGCTGTATCAGTGTGTCCCTGCACTGGTTTGTGCTCCCATGTGCCAGCAGCACTGGCTACCTTGAGCCCATCTTTTGCCCCCTCCTGCAGGTAAGGGATGATGGAGTTGTTCCACAGGTCGATGAACCAGGTCCGGAAATCCTCAATTCCAATAGGGCAGGACAGAAAGAAGCAAGGACCTGTGGAGGGAAGGCAGACAGTGGAAACGGGAGCTGAGCCCCCCTCCTCCAGTCACCGGGCCCAAGGCTCACAGCACTGAGGTGGGCACACCTGGCTGGCAGGAGGCTCTTGGGAACAGTGACTAGGCACCATCCACCTGCACAGTGGGCAGACAGCATCTCCCAGGCAAGGAAGAGGGCTGCCAAGTTCAATCTATCCCCCAAAAGCCTGGTGAGGCATGGGGGATCCACCTCGGAAAACAAAGCTCCTCCATGCCCAGGGAAAGGTCCTGGGAAGACTGGCAGCCTTGGCTGACACCCCTAGTGACAGTTCCCAAATGAACAAAGACCACCCAGGGAAGAGAAACTTGAAAGAGAAACTTGTGTGCATCACCCACCAGCTGTAGTTTGTGAGACTGGGAGGCACAGGGAACACGTCAGCCACCCTGAGCTCCTCTGGGAGGGCTTGGTCCCAGTCCCCAGGGCTCCTGGCAGCCCAGGGCAGAGGAGGAAGGTGAGGCAAGGCCGTACCTATGAGGAAGTCAGATGTGCTGTGTTTTTCCAGAAAGGTGTGCAAATGGTACCAGAGCTTGGGCACCCAGTCCAGCACTCGCAGCAGCTCCTCCTTGTTGGCATTGATGTCCGTGTCTGACTCCAGCAGCTTCCGCCGCAGGTAGCGCACCAGGAAGCCATTGGCCGGCTCCACATTGTTGGAGAAGGTCAGCATCCTGGGGAAGGACTCCAGTGGTCAGGGCTGGGTCTCCACAAAAGCTGCCCCGATCCCCAGCACTCCTGGGGTTCCGCTTGCATCCCCAACCTGCATTTGCCTGAGGCTAGAGAATATCAGGTCCTTCTGGGATGGCAGGGACAGGCCTGAGGCTCAGTCCAAATCAGGGTCTCCAGTCAGAGGATGTGACCACAGAAACGCCCAGGTGCAAGTGATGGCTTCTGTCCCCCACAACCCCACAAGGATGATCCCCAGGGATGTACAATTCCTACCTGAAGCTGAGATGGAGACCGTGGTTTGGGGTCATCTTCACAGGCTGGTTGGTAGTGCCAATAATATATGGGCTGAGTGAGTGACAGAGAGACAAGATTCGTGAGAATAAGCCTCTGAGTCACCCCTGCCCAAGGCACAGCTGATCTGGGCACAGCAGACACGTGCGGCCTCATCCCCACAGCCCAGCGACCTCAGTGGGAGCAGCAGGGAGCATTGTGCTCCACGGGGCTGCTGTGCTGGAGGAGTGCAGAGGGGCTCTCACCATTTGTGGTACTTGCAGGTGAGTGCACCGTTGACGAGCTCGCTGATGGAGCCCGCCTCGCTGAGATCGTCCAGGAGGATCACCAGCGGCACGTCCGCCGTGCCCGTCTCCCGGTCAATCTGGTTGGCCAGGTTGGACAGGTACAGCTGTAGATCCTGGAACAAACAGGCCAGGTGTCATGTGTGAGGCCATGGCATGACTGCCACAGGGACCACGGCACCAGTGCCCACAGGGACACTGCTGTGTGCCTCACCTTGCAGGACTGCTGGTGCATGTTGAAGGTGCTGACGATGCCCTCGGTGACATCCCGACCTGAGCGCTCCACCAGGTACTCTGCCAGGCGGTTGGTCAGGTAGGTCTTGCCGGTGCCACTGGGCCCCGAGAGGATGAGGCGGCGGTGCTTCAGCAGGAGGCTGATGTAGTGCTGCATCATGGGCTTGGGGATGAGTGTTTCGAACACCAGGCTGTCCACGCACTTCTCTTTCAAGCCTGCGGGCAGGGGAGGGCTGAGGGTACCACTCACACCCCGCAATACACCCTGAGACAGCAGAGACACGGCACAGCCATGGAGCCCCTCTGCCACACTGACCTTTGAGTGTCACGACAACGCTGGTCAGGCCCCGGCGGCACAGTGGCAGCTCTGGCGGCTCCATGTCCAGCACCCGCTTGATGTGGCTGATGCTGTAGCCATAGACGGACTCGGTGCTGAGCCCCAGCGTGGACGCAGGGTCCATCTTGGTGATATAATCCTACATGGAGAAGGACAGGGCTGTCAGTGTCCCTGAGGGCTGGCAAAGAGCAGCTCCAAGAGGGCTAGGCAGGACCTGGGCCAGGGAATAGCAGGCCTGGTGGAGCAGTATCAAAGGATGGCTCTCTAAAGAGTGTTCTTCATGCTCCTACCTTGAAGACCTGGCAGACAGCCTCATCCAGCATCTTCCAGTCTACCTTCCCGCTCACCTTGGTCCAGCCCAAGAAGAACTCCTGCTGCTTGAGGTCCTAGGAGCCAAGGCAGAAGTGTGCAGTGCTGCAGCACCACATCCAGCCCTGGGAGGCATCCTTTGCCCCTCTGTCAGGGCCATGACATGGTGACAGGTCAGGCTCCCCAGACAGCCCACACTTACCCCCTTGATGATGTGCTGGGGCGGCATGCGCACCACAATCCGCAGTGTCAGCTCATCCTTCTGGGTGCCAGCGCTGACAGCATCCATGGGAGACACGTCTGGGGATGGAGCGGTGAGGCTGTGCTGGCCAGGGCCGAGCCACCGGGCCTGGCTATGCCCAGCCAGAGGCAAAACCTGCTGTGGCTGACAGTGGCACCGGCACCACGACAGAACCCCTGCTCTCTCCAGATGAGCACCACACACACTCCTCCCTATCCCAGCCCTTCCCCATCCACCAGCAGCTCTATCACTCCTACCTGCATCCCCGAGGCTGGGGCTGAAGGCGTGGCCAAGGGTGAGACCCAAGGAGCGCCGTGGTGAAGAGGAGGCCGATGTGCTCATGATATGGCTGGGAACAGAACTTGGCACTGCTGAAGGCCCAGGGGCCACCTTGAGACGGTCATTTTCGGCCTTCAGGAGATCCACCTCCAGCTGGGGCAGAATAAGGTAGGGCACAGGGTAAGGATCTGTACAGCAGCAGCACTCTGAGGTGCAGCACAGTGGTGACAATGCAGGGACTGTGGGCACCCTGGTACTGAGAACAGCCAGGCTGCTGGCAGGAGTCCTCACCTGCATGTTGTGCATGGTCTCCCGCAGCTGCTCCAGCTGGTGGGCTGAGTTGAGGGCCTCCAGGCGGATGTCTGTCAGCTTCATCTCCTTCTCCCACAGCTCTGACCGCAACTCTGACACCTCCTTCTTCTCGGGCTCGCCCTCGCTGTGGGCCTGGAAGAGCCTGGGCCAAGGGAGAGACCAAGTCTCACACGTGCCTCTGGCACGTTCCTCTGGCAGGAGCCTGGAGCCTGGCAAGCCCCTGCCACTGGCCCTCCCTGGCCCCACGTACTCAGCCGTGTCGATGCCCACAGAGGAGGATGTGGAGGACTTGATGGAGGGTGAGGCAGTCTCTGTGGAGCCATGCTGTAGCTTGGGGGAGGAGGGGGCTGATGAGTCTGGCGTGGCGATCTCCTCAATGTCTGAGTAGGACGAGGCTGATTTGGGACCCTTCTTGATGCTGAAGGCCTTATTGAAGGAGCTGCGTAGCTACAGGAGAGGGTAATGTTCTTGTTAGGGATAGTCCGAAGTGCAGCCTTGCAAGCAGAGACCTGGCCTGATCCTGCCCTGTCTGTCCAGGACCCACAGACAGTCTGAGCTGGGACCAGTACAACCACACCCATCACAGAGGCAGCAGCACCACCACGCTGGGGAAGTCTGCAGCCTGACCCCACTCTGCTGGCACAGCAAACGGATGAGGTGCACAACCCTTTGGGCAACACTCACCCTGGCCCGGATGGCACCAGAGCCACAGAGAGTGGGACCCGTGTCCTGGTCAGGATGTGTCCTAGCCCTGGTCCCCACCAGCACCTCCACCAGGCTGTTCAGGCATGGCACCAGCACCCTGGTCCATCAGGAAGGGCCAATCCATCCCCACATTCACCCCACCACAGCCATTTCAGCAAGAGGCATTTGTTTACAGGCATGCTCCAGCCACTGCGGAGCCAGGGTCCTGCCCCACACCTCCCTCTGCCCCGTGGATCCTGCTGGAAGCACAGAGGGGCAGCCAGCCCTCCACAGAGCATGCTGGTGTCTCATCCGAGCATGCAGCATGCACATGGCACACAGAGCAGTGGGTGGGTGAGCAGCGGGCTGGGACCAGGGAGAGGGATGGACACTGCACACGGACCAAACTGGACCCAAACTGGGTCCCACTAGCCGGTGGGAGAGCAGCAGGACAGGCACCCTGGGCTCATAACGTGCCCTGGAGCACCAGGGTCTGCTCCAAGGGAAGGTGGGAGAAAGAAGGGATGGAGAACACATAGGATCGGTCCCAATGCCTACAGGCACCAGCAGACTGCTCTAGGGTGCTCCCAAAAGCAAAACCATCGCATTTCAGCGTAAACAAAGTAGGTATCCAGCTCTGCTGATGGTGGAAGCAGGGAAGCACTGAGACCTATGTGGGTGCTGGCAGGGACAGAGCCACTTGAGACCACATCAGGAAGCCCTGGAGAGGCAGAGATGGGCAGTGCACCCCAGTGCCCTTAGTGACACTGGCAGGGCTGCACCGAGATACCCATCCCAAAAGATCCAGTTACAGGAAGTCAGGAGAGTGCCTGCCTTCCCCCTAGGCAAGAAGGGGTCTGCTCCCATCCATGGGACAGGTCCCATCTGAGCCTTTCCTGCTGCCTCTGGCAGTTCAACTCCCTCCTTGTGGGTGCATATTTGTCCTTAACATCACACGAAGCAGCCAAGGTGGGCACAGCCTGGCTGGGGACCCAGGATGGCCTGTGCTGGGGTTAGTGCCAGTGGGATGGATGGGATGGGGAGTGTATGAGCACTGTCCCGTGAAATGGAGCAAAGGCTCTGGCTGGGCACAGCATGTGGTAGATTGGACAGCGTGGGACTTACCTCGTACACCTGGAAAAAAAGGGTTGAGGTCAGCATAGGGGGAGAGAAACAAAACAAAGCATGACTTAATCACACATCCAGCTCAGAGCTGCCTGGTGCAGGGAAGGGGCTGCCTGGCCTTCCACAGTGTCAGAGCCTGCATGCGCAGGAGGGAGACATGGGGGAATACACAAGGAAGCAGGCACGCAGAGCCAGGGCTGGGAAACTCCTGAAGGGGCTGGAGAAGTCCCAGCCAACAATTCAAGACACAAATCCATGGCAGTTACACTCTCCTCACCACTGCTGTCCCCAGGGGACACAGGGCACCAACACTACAAGGCCAAGGCAGACCTAGAGCAGCCGGTTTGTGGGGATGACCCTGAGCAGACCCTGCCAGTGGCTCCCCAAGCCCCACTTCTGCCAGTGCCACATCCAACCCACCCAGCTCTTCTTCTTCTTTTTCTTGGCATCAGCGTCTTTGCTGCTGCCGATGCTGGAGTGGCTGGTGATGCTGTTGAGGCTGGAGATGCTGTCAGAGGAGTTCTGCCGCTTGATGCGCAGCTCTGGGGTCCGCCAGAGAAGCAGGAGAGATTGGGAAAGGAGGGATCAGCCACCTGCAACTGTCCCAATGCCAGAGTACCCTATGGTCCCCCCTCCCTATACCAAATCCCTCCTCCCACCCACCACCTTCTGAACTCTTGGAGCCACCTTGTAACAGTGACATGGGGCTCACACACCACATGGGCGCCACCAGAGATGCCCAGGGCACATATCACCCTGCTGCTGTCCCAGGCCATCTCCCTGACAGCCCCTGGCACTCACACTGGGGTTTTGGGGCTAGAAACAGCACTTACAGGAACAAAGTAAAGATCAGCAGGTGAAACTGGCTGTTGGCAAAGGGCCTGGCAAGGAGGCCTCCCAAGACTGACAAACAACTATTCCCCTATATGCCAGCACCATGACCTCCCATGGTGACATCTCTGGCTGTCCATCCCTGGTTTCAGATGCTCAAGGATCCCAGGTGGAGAAAAGCTGCTGCCCAGGGCACCCTGCCTCCAGATGAACTTCCCCCATGAGAGGGTGTGCCCTTGGGCCCTGTGCCAGTCCCTGCAGGAGCATCCCAGCTCAGGAAGGGCTACAGCATCATGCCTTACCTTTGGGAGTGACATCAGTGCCATTCAGCGCACCCTGGATCACAGCTTGGGCCTCTGAGTTCTTCTTCTTCAGGAAGTCAATGGTCTCTCGCAGGTCCAGCAGCTCTGTGTCCTGGGGCAGCATATTGAGAGCCACAGAATGTATCCCAATGGTGGAGAGCCCACTCCAAGAGCACCCTTGGGGCAATCACCCAAGTCCAGCACCCCCCAGCCCACGAGCCCCACTGAGCATCGTGATACACCCACCTTCTCCTCGGCGGTCTCAGCCAGGTGCCGCAGGCGGGATGTCATGCTCACCAGGCTCTGCTCGAAGGCCGCCACCAGGTTGGCCTGGGAGAAGTGGAGAAACAGGTGAGCCCCCACATTTGGGTGAAAACCCATGGACAAGTGAGCACCCACTGCCAGGTGTGGGATGCAAAAGGCTGAAGGCGAAATCAGGGCTTCCATGGGCACATCCAGCACCAGCCCCATGCCCTGCATGGATGGAGCGGGGTGTCCCACAGGAGCTGCCATGGGGACTCACGTTAGCAGACAGCTGGGACGTCAGCGTGGCCACCTTCTCCTGTGAGGACTCCAGCTCGCGGCGCAGCTTGCGGATTTGCTACGGGAGAGAGCGGAGAGATGAGAGGGGCCAGGCACTTGCCCTCACTGGGCACAGGGGCAGGCGTGAGCAGAGGGTGTGGGCTCACCTCAGATTGCATCTTCTCCTCAGCCTGGCAGCATGAGAGCAGAGAGGGACAGACAGAGGCAGGCAGTCAGGGGGGCAGTGAGGCACAGAAAGGCTCAGTGCCAGGCAGAGGCATGCAAAGAGGCCCCCCCCAGTCCCACCCAGACCCCCCAGCCATGCACAAAGCAGCGCAGCACGGAGGCGGCTCTTACGGAGGAGTAGGTGGAGGACGCGCTGGAGGCCAGGGACAGCACCGATCCATGAACTGCAACACAGGAAAACCTGAGGTGTCAGGGTGCCCTGGAGAGCAGCACCCAGGGGCTACAGGTCAGGACACAGCTGGTAACTGGGCTCTCAGGGGTGGAGGGCTCTGAGGTGGTCTGGGGGAGGTACAGGGTGGGATGGCAGCTGCTCAGCACTGCTTGTTTCTCAGTGCGTGCCTGGCCTCCCGGGGCACATGGTAGGGAATGCCCTCCACCTGCACCCTCCTCTCTGGGGAACCTGGGGACTCTGCTGCCCTCCCCATCTGCTTGGATCCCCTGCTCCCCAGTGTCACAGCACCCTGGGTGCAACTCAAGGACACTGAGTAACCATGGGGGTCAGGGCAGAGCCAGGGCTGATGGCAGCACAGTCTAACAGACCCCTCAGCGTTGCAGTCCCTGCTCTGGTGCCAAGAACGGGACACACCGACCCATCCAACAATGCCATGGCAGCACCAGTAGGAAGGGACAAGGGTGCAGGGAGCCCCACCAACCCTCCGCAGCCTCCTCTGCCTGGGCAGGAGCGCAGCACACTCTCACCATCGTCCACAGGGTCCCGGAAAGAGCCCGAGCGGATCATGCCCTTGGGCTTGTCAGCCAGGGAGAGGGTGCTGCCCATCTGGGAGGTGCTGTACAGCTCGAAGGTGGAGTCGTGGGTGGGGATGCTGTTGGAGCGGGTGATCCGCGGGGTTGCGGTGGCAGTGGGGCTCACTGCAAGGAGAAAGCGGGGAGGAGGCAGGGTCAGAGTCACGCTGGGGACCTGGCATCGGGATGGGGAAGCAGGACTGGGAACAATCCACGAGAGCTGTGATGCAGTGAGGAAGCAGGGACTGTGGTTCCAAAGCAGGGAGGAGCTGGGGAAAGCTAAAAGGCAGGTTGATGCTGGGGACTTGAACACCAGCACCAAGGTAATTACAGGGCTGAAAAACAAATCCATTGCCCCAGGGCCAAGTGGGTACCACTGTGCCACGTCCAACATCTGCAGGTGTAGGAGCGGAGCCTGCTGCCCCAACCTGTCTGCCTGGCTCCCCCAAACCCTCCAGGAACATGCAGGTCCTGGTCAGATCAGGGGCATCCCCCTTGCCCTGCCAGGCAGCCCCAGAGAAGCAGTTATGGCCTGATGCCCAAAGGTGGATGAGATGCCCTGAAGCAGAGGTGATGGACATCCCTGGTCCCAATCCAGCACCTGAAGCACCAGGTGCTGGTGTTGGCGGTGTCAAGGAGACAAGCAGCGCCCAGGGGAGCACCAGCAGATCACGCGGGGAGCATGGGGAGCAGGAGGGAAGGGGCTGACAGCGGAGGGCACTGACCAATGCTGGTGAGCGGACCCTTCCCGACCAGCGCCATGGGGAGGGCGGGGGGCGAGGGCAGCTCCTGCTGCTCGTCCGACTCGGGGAGCCCGCTGACTGCGTGTGAGTGGCGCCGCTCCTTGGCCTCCTCCTGGGAGTGGAGCTGGTACCTGGGAAGCCACAGACAGGCACGGTAAGATCAACCAGCACTGTCCTGCCCACCACACTGCAATCCAGCTTCCCTGGCTCAGGGGCACTGCCCTGGAAATCCCCCCACTTCCCGCACCAGCACCATCCAAAAGGGATTTGGGCTCTTTTACCTCAACCCCTTCTTGGGCAGCGTGCTCCTGTCACGGTTGGCACTGGAAGGGAAGGAAAGATCAGTGACACCCCTGCACAGACTAAGGAAGGAACCATGGGAATTAAGCTTTTCTTAAGCAGGAACAGGGAGCTTTTCCTGAAATGTAGCAGGAAGAGACTCTGAAGTAGGCAAAGGACATGGCAGAACAGCAGGGAGTGATGTGAGCCCATGAAGGTGCTGCAGCAGCCTGCCAACCTCCTTCCAGCCATACCTGTCCAGATGTGTGAGCCGGGGGCTCCCACTCCAGCCCAGCTCTCCTGCCTCTTCTTCCTCCTGTTCCTCCTCTGCGTTGGCAGGGGGTGCAGCAGCAGGGGCAGGGGTGGTGGTGCTGCCCCCTGAAAAGGCACTGGGCAGACTCATGGGCATCTGCAGGGATTCCATGCTGCGGTGAAGGCTGGAGAGCTTGGAATACATCCTGCCCTCCTTGGGGACACTGAAGCCACCCATGAGCTCCAGGCCCTGGGAGAAGCTCGCCGAGTTGATGTTAAGGATGGGGGCAGGGCTGGGGCTGAAGCAGGGTGCGAGGTGCCCGCCGGCCGGGTGTAGGTCCTGGAGCTTGGCAGTGTGTGGGGTATGCAGCTCGCTGGAGGAGGGCAAGTCCAGGCTGTTAGAGTTGACCTTGTCCAAGTTGGCCAGCGAGGGAGGCTTCACATAGGTCTTGGCAGCCGCTCTGGAGGGGGCACATGGTAAGGAAACAGGTGAGACTCAGGTATTGGTGCTGGGCACAGCCATGCCAGGCACCTGCTGCCCTCAGAGGTGGAAGGGCCATACCTGAGAGGTGTAGGGGGCAGCTCAGCCACCTTGGCTGCTGGTGGGAGGTTGGCCTGGGCTTTTGGGGTGCTCTCAGGTGAGCTCGCACTCTTCAGGGTGCTGCACTCGGAGTCAAGTGCCACTGCCTTGGCTTTGGCCTTCTCCTTCTCACGGTCTGTCTGGTTCACAGGGGCCGCTGTGCCACGGCCAGTGCCAACCTTGGATGGCTCCTTGAGCCGTGACACTGAGATGCTGCCCTGCTTGGTGCTCAGCAGGCTGGGGTCAATGCTGCTGCTGACCGGCCGGGCCGCACTGCGGCCCCCGGTCACACTCATGGAGCTGGACTTGGCTGGCCGAGGCAGGCTGCGGTACTGGATGTTGGAGCGAGCTCCTGGTGCCAGGAACCCAGGCTCAGGTGCATTGGAGACATCAAGGCTTGTTTTCCTCCCACTGACTGGCTTAACAGGGATGCCAGAGCTCTTCTGGATCTTGCCAAGCGTAGCCGAGCCCCCAGCCTGCATAACGGTGGCTGTGCCAGTGGCAGGAGCTGGTTTCTTGTAGCCAAAGGAGCCGGAGGATGAGGGGCGTGCAAGCCCTGATGGCGGCTTCTTGGCGTCAGTAGTGCGGTCGCGGCCGGCATCGGAGGAGGAGCGCTGCAGGCCCGTGTTCTTCACTGACAGCTTGCTCTTGTCAGTGACTTTGGTCTCTGGCTTGCCTGGTGGCAAGAAAGGACAGGTTAGTGTCCCTGGAGGCTTTGGGGATATTTGGAAGTCAACGAGCCCAGACAGAACATGGGCACCAGAGATGCAGGGATGTGACGGAGAAGGGACATGCCAGACCCTTGGTGCACGCAACAACCCCTCAGCCTGGTGTGTGGACATGAGACCATGGGGCAGCCACAGACCCCCAACCTGCCTGCAGTCTGCAACAAAGCTCTACCTCCCCTTTCAGCCCACACCCAGCTCCTGGTTCTGAGCACAGCCATAGGCCATCCCATGGCACACATGCTTCAGGAAGGCACACAAAGACACCACCCAACCTTCTCCCCATCAAAGGAGCTAGACCCTGCCCAAACTGTTTTTTACCTGCCACTTTCAGGGTGCTCTGGGCCGTGTGGGTGATGGGGGAGGTCACAGCCACTGGAGGAGTCTTGCCTTTCTTGAGGGAGCCCGGGGTGCCCAGGCTGACAGGCTTCTTCAGCTCACCACCCTTGGGCCCCTCCTCACTGCCCTCTGAGGGCTCCCGCCGCCACTTGGAGGAGCCATGCTCCATCTTGAGGCTGCTGCTGTCGTAGTCCAGCTTCTTGGGTGCCTTCTCGTCACCCTCACCGTACCAGCTCAGTCCACTCTCCGCCAGTGAGCGCTTCTCTGAGTCCGTGCGCAGCTGGGGGCAGAGCAGAGTCAGGGGCACTCCTGGCACCCATCCCAAACCCATCCCCAGAGAACATCAGCCAGCTCAGTGAAGGATGCAGCTGGCACCCTGTGCCATCCTTGTTTCCTCACACTGGCACCCTCCATACCCTCTTTCCAACCGAGGTGGTGGCAGGAAAGCTGGGATAGGTGCTGGAAAGGGTCCGGGTGCCACTTAGCACCTACCGCTATGGCCGAGTTCCTGCGCGAGGCGGTGGGGGTGGAGGGCAGGGAGTTGAGTGAGGAGCTGGCATTGAACTCCTCCGAGCTGAGGTTGTCAGAGGCATCGCTGAGGCCACTGCTGATGGAGCTGCTCTCATCCCAGCTGTGAGGGAGAGACAGCATCAGAACCCTGCTCAGCCCAGTGGGTCCCACCACCCGCAGGATCTCCCTGTTCCAGGGGCTGCCGTGGCAAAAACCAGCTCCTGGTAGTGCCCATGGCAGGGACATGGCATGCAGGGCCCATGGCTGGCTTCAGCCCAGCCTGGTGTGGGCTCGTGTTCCTCTGGCACACAAGTCTCAGTGACCCTGCCTTCTCCCCATTAAGGCTCTGAGGAGCTTTGGTGGGGATGGAGGGACGTCCGCAGCTCAGGAAGCCAGCACCACGCCACAGGGCTGGCAGCATCACAGCTGGCAACAAGCCCCCAGCAACCTGCTCTGACCCTGGAGGCAGGTTGGGATTGTCAGAAAGGGCAGGACTGCTGGAATGAACAAACCACCCACCCCGTAGCATCCACCCTTCCTGGGGTGGTCCCCACCCACTGCACCCTACTGCCCCTCTCCAGCCCCCAGCAGTCAGAGGCAACAAGTCCGGGATCTGCTGCTGTGCTGAGGTGGCTGCTCCATGCCAGGGCTCAGCCAAGTGTGCAGGAGCCCATCTGCAGGGCCAGCAGTCAGCAGCACACTGGGGCAACAGCTGCCTGGGTGCCCCAAGGGCACGGCTGGTTCCACAGCGCCGGGCTGTGCCCATGGCGATCTGGCACAGATGGGCACAGAGCACCTTCCAGCAGGATGAGCACAGCACCTTTCAGGTCAGCAGCTGAGTAGGTCAGTGAGGCCTCACAGCCTCCAAGGGCCTGTGAGAGACTGGGGGAGGCAACACTGGAACAGGCTGCCCAGAGAAGCTGTGGCTGACCCATCACTGAAATGTTCAAGGTCAGGTTGGATGGGGCTTGGAGCAACCTGGTCTAGTGAAAGATGCCCTTGGCCATGGCAGGGAGTGGCACAAGATGAATTTTAAGGTCCCTTCCAACCCACACCATGCCATGATTCTGTGACAAGCTGTGGCATAGGAGTGGGGAGAAGAGCTGGGAGCTGCAGCCAGCCCCAGTCCCTGCAAGAGATGCCTATTTCTCTACATCGGGGCCACAGAGGTGCAAACGAAGCCCAGCAAACACCAGAGCCCCAACAGCAGTGGCAGAGCAAAAGCAACAGCCACCACTATCCCTGTCCAATGTGCAAAGCTCAGGAAGGAGCAACAAAGGCAGTTCCAGCACCATAAGACCTGCACTGCGTGTCCTGCTCTTTCCATTGGGGAGGAGTCCATCAGAGACTGGCCAGAGCCAGGATGGACACGGCCCTGTGTCCCCACAGCAGCTTCTGGGACAGAGCCAGCAGGTGCTGCTGCTGCCCAGGAAGGGATTTCAATAGATCATGGACTCAGGATGTGCTGAACTCCTCAGGTCCAAGCCATGTCTCACCATCAGCCCTATGCCTAGAGTGAGCTCCCACTGGGATGGAAATCTCCACCCCAGAGCCTGCAGCAAAGCTCCTCTCCCAGCCTGGCATCACCTGGCAGTGGGCAGTGCCAGGAGTGAGGCCAGGCTCGGTAGGGCTGTGTCCTATGGAGACATGGCTAGGGTCACATGTGGTGCTGGGTGTCTCAGTCTCTCAGCCTGGCTTTTGGGGCCAGGCAGGGAAACCCCAAACACTCTCCCAGCCACGCATGTGACACGCCTATTGCCTCAGGCATCCAGAGAGCCACTGAGAAAGGGGCACAGGATCAGAGGTTAGGCTAAGGCAGGAGGTGACTCCAAATCCTCCTTGACAACCCTGTGACAAGAAAAGACAACATGGAAGGTCACATCCTAAAATCACTACAAACATGCGGTGAGACTAGGGAGCCAGCTGCACACTGTGAGGGTGTCTCTGACTCTCTTATGGGGCACACGGCTGGTGCACTGAGGGATCCCCCAAACTGGTATATGTATGCCATAGGCAGCACAACAATCAAAGCCTCAAGCACAGCACCACTGGTCTCTCAGCAAGCACAAACTCCTGGAGCATGGTCGAGCCCTGGCACCTCGAGTCCCTGAACCCACAAATGGGGGGCAGCCATGTCAGAGTGTCACTCCGGTGCAAAACTGACCCCCTGCTTTGTGCTACATCCCCTCCATCATACTCAGAGCCATTCCCAGCTCCTGCAGACGGTCCCGCACCGAACCCACCCGCAAGCAGCCCCGCGGCAGCTCCCGGGGACGGGGATGCTCAAGGGCAACGTGTCCGTCCTGCCGCGCTCCGCGGCGCCGGCGGGCGGACGGGACCCGCTGAGGGCGGGATGGTCCGGCACGGCCTCAGGGATGAGCACCGTGGCCCCAGCCCCGGCATCGGCAGGGAGCGGGGGATGGACTCGGACCACGGCGCGGTGCGCGGGGATGCTCCGCTCCGCCCCGGCCGCGCCCCGACTCGGAGCCCCGCGCTCGGCAGCCCCGGGGTCAGCCCCGACGTTGGGGGCACCAGAGCCTCGCGGACGGTCGGCCCGGCCGTACTGCAGGTGCGGTGCGGGGGTCGGGGCGGAGGATGGGGGTGCAGGGGCGGAGGATGGGAAGGCCCGTGGGAGCCGCCCCG
>WAAG01049156.1:21635-60409 GCA_013390105.1 Tichodroma muraria | reverse complement strand
CGCCTTAAAGCGACAGCGGCACCGGACCCCTGCGCCGTCCTTCGGTCCCTCTCCGTCCCCGGCGGGACGGACCCGGGTCCCAGCTCCAAGCCCCGCCCGCCCCAGCCCCGCGGTCATGTCTCCGCATTCTGACTCCCAGCCCACGGCCCCGACCCCTGTTCCTGGTGTCCTCCAGCGTCCCCCAGATGCTCGCAGAGCCCCCAAACCACGATTCACATCCCCAAACACAGCACCAGTGACCCCCAGTCCAGCCCACAATGTGATACCAGAGGCCATTCCTCAGCACTGGGCCTGGATCCAGTGACCCCCAAACCACCCTTTTCTCTCCCCAAAGGAACCACCTCCCTGATCTGGGTCCCACTGTGGGGTGCCGGGACAGCTGCTCCCAGCAACCCTGGCGCTCATCCCCAGAAAGGACACCCATGCCTGCCCCATTCCGCCTTTCATTGACGAAAACCCCCGCTTTTGTCCTTTTTCTCTCTCCCTCTCACATCACAGCAAGAGCCATGCTGCAGGGTAGGGTCCTCACGTCAGGGACAACTTTACCAGCCCGGCCACAGAGGCCAGACAGAGTTAACTGCAGCCTTGGCAAGACAGACCCCATCCCTGCAGACTGGGAAATAAGTAATTCCTTCCTTGAAGCAACGGCGACGCCTCTTGGCTCCTTCCCCACTGCCCCATCACTCCCCACACAGGGCTTACCCCAGCATGGCACGGCAGGACCGGGGGACCTGACCATCCCTGTTCCCACTGATCAGCTGATGCCCACACCCACCAAGCCCTGGCAGGAGCTCATGGCCAGGGGCTGGTGGTGCAGCCAGCTTTGCGGTGTGGTGCAGCTCCACAGCCACGTGCGCCAATGGGTGCGGCGGCACAGCCCGTCCAGCACTGCATCCCTCCCGTCCCTCCGGCCTGGCACGATGCCGGATGCTGTCCCTTCCCTCCTCTTCTCCTGGCTGGCTGCCTCAGCCCCGCCATGGCCGGCTCAGGCAATGCTCAGAGCAGCTTCTGCTGGGCCCAAATCTGAGCATCCTGGGTGGCAGGGGAGGCAGCCTGGCACAGCCCAGCACTGCAGCCCCTCAGAAAGGCAGCTCTGACACGGCCAGAGCCACGGGCCTGGTGTGAGACAACAGCAGAGAATCACTGCTGATTCTCTGGCAGACAGACCCTTGGGCACCAGCACAGGCACTGAGCCCTGCACAGAGGAGTACCCCCGGCACATTTCTCAGCAGAGGCTGCTGTTGGAGCAGGATGGTTTTGAACTCTCCTCGCTTCACCTGTCTCACACCAGCACAGACACCTGCCCATGTAGCACCCAGACCCACTGGCACCAGCCAGGGCTCCCAACACTCATGTCCCTGCCAGGCTGGTCCAGCCAGATCCCCACTGCCAGCCTGAAGCCCATCCTGGATGGAAGCAAGTCTTGGTCTGCTCTGGCCCGTTCCTCCTGCGGCAGGGGAGGAAATGCAGGGCATGCGCTGAGGGGGTCCCACAACCTCCATCAATGGATCACTAGCATTGAGGGGGCTCTGTGGCACTGGTGCTCCCAGCCTCAGCCTCATGCTGTGACTTGAGATAGGAGCAGAGAGAAAAGGACAGGCACAGACGGGGCTCTTCACACCCTCCCCCTCTCCTCCACTTAATGGGGCAGAAAAAACAATTAGCTTCATAAATCCCGTTGAGGGGGTTGGGAGCTCCCTATGGATGTGGGCAGGGCGGAGCTCTGCATCCTCCTCACATCCACATCAGGAACCAGAGCGTTAACAACACTCCCTGACCTGATCCCCACCGCCCTGTAAACCCCTCTGTACCCTCCAGGACCCGTCCCAGACCCCCAAGTACCCTCTCAGAGAACTCCAGCCCCTACAGAGAATCAGAACTACCCTGACCCTAGGTGTCTCCTGCTTGGGTTTTGGGTACTGTGAAGTGACACCTTTCTCTGAAGCTGCACTCAAAGGAACAGAGGTCTGCACAGATCTGGCAGATGAGGAAACTTCCAGAATGGGGATCTGACTTGCCTGAGCTCACCCAGCAGAAGATCAACATCACATCTCACAGTTGATTCAGGACCCCATTCTCCAGGCAGCACTGCCTCTGGTCTCTGGCGCCCCAGGTCCCTGAGGGGTGCAGAGGACTCCACCAGAGGACCCCTGAGTGTGCGTGGTCCCTGCAAGGGGGGACCCATGGCCAGGCTGTGCCTCCACTCCAGCCCTGCACCATCAACCACAGTAATAGTGGGGTCTGATTTCCCCGTGGCAGTGAGGCCGAGGTGGTGGAGGGTCAGCCAGCACTCACTGCCTGCTGCAGTGACATCAGCCATAGACCTCAACCACACTCCTGGCTGAGAGCTCAGCTCTGGTCACCCCTCTGCTGCATCCCCCGAGTGGTGGAAACCCCAGAGGAAACACATCCCGCTGCGGGGATCTCCACTGGCAGTTTCGGTGACATGTGACCCAGACCACCAGAGCACACAGGGGGCAGAGGCCACGCGCGATGCTCAGAGTCCCAGGGCAGTGCTGGGGTGGGGAGTGGCGTGACTCAGCCTGCTTGTGAAATTCCTATTTTTCCTGTTGTCTGGATGAGACAGTGACCTCAGATACCTCAGTCCACAGTGGCCAAGCCCCTCCAGGTAGCAGGGTGGCACATGGCAAAGACAGGTCTTGAGGTCCCCAGGTGGCATGCAGAGAGGCAGGTGGTTTTGGGGGTCAGATTCTCCCCAGCAGCTTTTCCCAGGGCACATGGGTGTGTGAGGCCCAACCCTGTGCTTGGCTCTGCCCCGGGTCCGCATCCAACCTCATCAACAAGCCACGGGGGCCAGCAGCTTCCTGCATCCTGGGCATACACGGACCCCCTGGTGCCCTGTCCTCCCAAACCTCAGGGCTCTCTTCCCAAAACATACCTCATACAGCCGCTGTCACATCCCCAGGGACCAGGGATCAGCACTGGGTGCCTCAACCCAAACCCCAAAGGACGGAATTGCTAGAAAGCAGTGCACAGGAAGGCGCTTCAGGGGTGCTGATGCCTAGTGGGGTCCTGGGGCCCCTTTCCGGGAACATCCCCTGTACCCAGCTGGAGGGAGGAACTCGCCAAGCCCTGCACGTGGTGCAGCCCAGCAAATATTTATACAACATTGCTCCCTGGCCAGCCAGTCCAGGGTCCCACACACACGCCAGGCCACGTGCAGGGCCACAACCATGCCCCAAGGGATGTCCCTAAGGAATGACTTCATGGGCTCGCTGGGACAGGGCATGGGGTCATCCTGGACTAGCCAAAGTTTGAGGGAAGGGAGCAGGCTCCAGCGCCAGTCCTGTTTGGGGCGGGAGGAGGGAGGCTGCTCCCCTGCTGCTCCTGGGGAGCTGAGCCAAACATCTGCTCCCGCCTACGGGCTGAGCCGAGCCCGAGGAGCGGCGCAGAAGCCAGAGCCAGGCCAGCCAGAGCGCAGCGGGTGTCAGCTCCAGAGCATCCCCCCGGGAGGATGCTGCTGGCAGCCCCCAGCCCTGCTGGAGGGGACCACAGGCTCTGCAGCGCTTGGCTGCTAGCAGCAGCACCACAGTGACCTGGGATGGTGCGTGGGGTATGCCATGGGCTGGACACATGTGCCCTGCACTCCCAATTCCAAAAGCTGCTGCCTCAGCTCCATTCCGTGAACAGTCAGGGCAGTACCCAGCTCACAAGGGTGCAGATGCTGCCACTGCTGTGGTGGAATGCAATGCTGCGTCCCTTTCTACCTCTCACAAATGAGATCCAAAAGGACATCCTGAAATCACAGCAGTCCCAGGGTCACACAAAGATTCCCCCAGGACTTTGGAAGCCCCAAGGGACATGCAGAGCCCCAGGGACTGGCTCCAGAGCTACTCCCCCACACCACAGCCCTGCAGCACACAGATCATCACTGCTCCTGCAGCCACCGCAGCAGAAGGTGCTGACTCAGCAGCCAGCCCCACTAGCTCCCTCTGCACCCCATGAGCTCCCGACTGCACCAAAGCCTTGCAGCATCCCACTCACTCCCACCATGACCCAGCTGGCCCTAAGGAACACCCAGGGACGGTGTTGAGCCACTATTCAGGAAACACCACATCAGGTCAGCTTCTGGGAACGCACAGCACAAGGGGAGACACACCAACATGAGGTCACACTGTGGTGGCACTGCTCAGACATGCAGGACATGGCCAGAACAAAACCAGGCCAAACCTGGCTTGCACATCCCGCTCCACGCTCCTCACCAGTGCCTGATTCAGGTGCAGGTCTGCACACGAAGGCACTCATGCTGTGGCTATGCAAACAGAGATGTCCCTGGGGAAGCTCCTGCCTGGAGTGACCTTGCTGGGGTGACCTCCAGTGTTCAGGAAACAATCCCAGCCTGGATGGGTAGGAAAGTGCCTTGGAACTGGCCTCAGGGCAAGGAACAGCAAGTGGCCACTGAATGGTGGCAGGTGGGAACCAGAGTTGACCAAGGAAGGGAGTGAATATGTTTTAGTGCTGGAGAAACAGCCAAAGACTGGGTGTTATCTTTGCCCATGCCCTGCCTAGGCCCCAAGGACAGGCAGGACAGGGCAGGAGAGCAGCAGCATCCCTCCCATCCCTTCAGTCAGCCCAAACACATCCTGGAGGGTGCTCCCTGTGCCAGGTCCCTGCGCTGATGCAGCGCACAAAGAGGATACGGTGACATTGGGAACAAAAGGTATGCGCTGCCGAACAGGGGGCCAAAGCCAGAGCTCTCCAGACCCTGAAAGCAGCAGCAGGTAGAGAGGAGTGGCAAGTGTCATGCCGATGGATGCAGGCAGAGCTGGGTGAGGAGCAAGGATGCTGGTGGTACATTTGGCTAACACAGGAATGCTACTGGGGTCTCAGGTGCCCCCAGCCAATCCCTGCTCAGACCTCATCCCACTCCCTCTCTGAGCTGGGCCTCAAGTCCCCCCCAGCTTCCTTGGTTGGGCTCACCCCAACTTCCACCCAGCTGAATCCTCCTCAATACCTTGCGGGCAGTCCCCTTACCCCGGCTGTGTCTCACCTACCTCAGCCCTCGCTCCTTCCAGTCTGCTCCCCTGCCGAACCACGGGATTGCCGGGTTGCATCCCACAGCCCCACACGTCTCCAACAGGGCCACGTCACCGCGTCCTCTGAGCCGTCTCTGACCTACTGCCCTACAAGCTGGGGCATGCGCCGGCGCGGTGCAGGGGACGCTGCCCCGCGGCCCGGCCTGGGGGCTGCTGGCCCCATCTGCAGCATGCGGCTCCTGCCCGGTGCATTAGCAGCACCGGGAGATGGGGCCTGGGGCAGTGGTGGCTTTCTAGGTCAGAGCCAGCGAGGAGGCTGGATGAGGGGCTGTGCTGGGTGAGGGGCTGTGCTGGGTGAGGGGCTGTGCTGGATGACAGGGGGCTGGACGAGGTGCTGCACTGGGTGAAGGGATGTGCTGGCTGAGTGGGGTCTGGATGAGGGGCTGTGCTGGATAAGTGCTCCTGGCCAGCTCCTTGTCTCATCTGGCTCTCGGTAGGAGGAAATGTCCCTGCTCTACTTCCCGGGCTCTGCACCCAGAGTGTGCAGGCTCCTGGACAGGGCACCTCAGAGTACCCCAGCACCCAGCCAAAGGCATGCTCTGGGACAGAGACCCTGCCATGCTGCCCACTCTTGGGGACACTCCCCCCCCCCAAAGTCCTGCTGTGGGGCCATGGGGGAAGAAGCCATGAAGCTGTGTAGGTCACCACATGACCCTGTGCCTGCAATGACCCCGGTGAAATGGCTGATGCCCAGGATATGCCCCGGTGGATAAGAGGGTCCTGTGCTGTCCTGGCTCACCCCTGCACCCCTCCTTGGGGAGGATATCCAGCACAGAGCACCCAGTCTGTCTCTGGCATGGCATGGCAGAGAACTCTGGGCACATCCAGGGCATCATGCTGGGGACTCTGCACAGGAACAGGGACTGTGGCATTTCGCCGTGGCCCAGCTCACCGCAGCACTGACAGCCTCACCCACACCAGGGGATTGTGGTGCTGCCAGGGCCTCGCAGAGGCTCTGCCATGCAGGGATCCATCCCCAAAGCTTGTACCTTCCTGAAGGAGAAGTAAATCCTGCCCATAGCAGTGCAGGGCTGAGCTGTCATGGGTCCCTGACCCTGCCCACACTCCCCCTGCTCAGCGGCTGATGGAGACAAAGTGGTGCTCCAGTCACCCCTCCCGGCACTGCCTCTGTAGCCAAGGGCACCCCAAGGTTATCCGCCAGCATAAGCAGCATCAAGATGAGACAAGGAGGGAGATGGGGAGTAGTGTACCCTTCACCCCCACAGCCAGCCCTGCTGCAACCTCAGCCATCCAGGGCAGTCCAAATCCACCCCACTGCCAATCACACCTCGCAGTCCAGTGGCCAGTGGCAGAACATGGTGACACGGGACCTCTAGCTGCCAAGCAATAGGTTAAGATCTACATAAGGGTCCATGTTGAACCAGCACAAGATTCCCTCATTCCCAGGCAGCCCCCAAGGTCACATGCCCATGGGGAGGATGGGTCTGACACCCACAGTGCCACAGACACTCTCAGCCCACAGCTGAAGCATGACAGGGGCAAAAGTCAGCAGATAGCCAATGGTGTTTCCCCTGCAACTGCAACATGTGCCTACAGGTCTACATGTGCTTCAGTGCTCTGGGGAGCACTGGCCCCAGGATGGGTGTGAAGCCACAGGCTGTGTTCTATCCTGCACCAAACTGACTTGACTACAGCCACCCCAGGAGGGCCAAAGCAGCACTGTCAGGTCAAATACCTCATTGGGCTCTGGGACAGCTCAAACGTCCAAGTTATTTATTTTCTCCTGTGCCGAAATAGGAAACCTCCAACATGTTCAAACCCTGGCACCTTGCCAGAGTCAGAGGCACCTCAACAGTGCAGCAGGAGCTGGACGCATCTGGCAAGAAAATGTGAGCCCTGGGAGTGTTGGGTTGTGCCCATCTCACAGGAGATGCCCCATGGGTGGAGGGATGGAAGCTGATGGGGGTCCCAGAAGGAGGGACCCTGCTCAGCAGCACACCCTGGTCCATGTGGAGTCATCCATCAGCAATGGTACCTCGGTGCCCAGTTCTCACTGGGGTGCTGAGATCTGACCCAGCCTGTCCCACCATGGACCACCAGGAGTCTCACAGGACATCCCCACAGCGCCTGGGTCACAGGAAGCCACTCTGACTGACTGGTGTAAACTGAAGAACACTTCAGAAAGCAGCAGCACTCACCCCAGCAGGACTGTGGCTCAGGGCTTCTGCAGCTACAGACCATGCACTTTTCTCAGCTCCCTGCGCCAGGAACACCCAGATCAAGCTGGATACTTCCCACATGCTGGGAGAACAGTTCATTCTGGCTCATAAGCCCATCAGCCCCGAGAAGACCCAGCTGGCCCAGTACTGCCAGCACTGCTGGCAGGGAAGCCTCTCCTGGGATGAGGGGACATGATCCAATCTTAGGCAGACTGCCTGTAACCTATGTACCACTCCATCCACCCCCACTGTGCCAGGTGTTCCCCCACCACCGGCCGAACAGGAGCGCGTGAAACCTTCTGGAGAGCCCCAATCCAGGCACGACTCCCCGCACGGGCATGTACCCCGTGGTGATGTCATCATCCTCCGTCAGCGTCTTCCCCATCAGATCACTGTCACTCATGTACCCCGACTTCAGCTCCACGTCGTCGGTGTCCAGTGCCTCGACCAGCTCCAGGCGGGAGATGTGGCTCAGCTTGCTGGGGCTGCGCATGGGCATGGTGTGCGAGTAGTGCGCTCGCTCGCCGTGCGTGTACCAGCTCGCGGTGCCCTCGGAGCGGCAGGTCCCCCCAACCGATGGCGCGTCCCCGGCCTGCAGGCGTGGGCTGGACTGCCCGTAGCGCCAGGACAAAGGGGAGGAGCGGTTGGAGAGGCTGGAGACGCTCCGTGGGTTGGCTTCATCACTGTCATAGCAGGTCATCTCGAGGGAGCTGCGAGGACAAGCAGTCAGGGAGTTAGGGCAGGGCACAGAGGGCAGTGGAGATCTATGCCCTGCCCCACCCCTCCAGAACTGGGTCTGCAAGTTCTCAGATAGCAAAACTGCCCCTTTTGAGGCAGCTAGGCAAGGCCAGAGGCTCCCAGGGCTGTGGCTGTAGGGATGCTATCTGTCCTGGACCCTCTCCATCTCAGCTGGCAAGGGACAGTCCCCTCCTTCCTTGCGTGGTGCCAGCCCAGTGTCCCACAGTCCAGGACCCACTGGGACATGCACAATGCGGTGTTTAGTGATGCCCATGTCTCCCCAGGGAAGGTGGGATAGGACATGGGGTGTGATGGGGGCTCTGTGCTCAAGTCAATCTACAAAGGCAACACTCTACCACAGCCCTCTCCACCCACCTCAGAGCAGGGCCAGTGCTGCCACCAGGACTGGTGGTAAACACACCTGGGAGAGGGGTCAGCACTGTTCTGGAGAATGGCCCCAGCCCCAAATTCCAGCTGTGCTGAACTCTGCTAATAAGGCACCTTTAGTGGAAAGCCTGGACATGCTCCGCTGTGTCTGGGCTGCTTCTGCTCAGCCACTTCTCCCCCAGCACTTCAACATCTGCACCTCAAGATCACACCAGACCCGGGACAGGACAAGTTGGGGTGGTGGCACCAATCCCAGGGAATGTGACAGTGGACCATGCCAGGGAGTGAAGGCTATGAGTGAAAGGATGCCAAGGGACAGACTTGGCACCAGTCCCTGCAGCAGCACCTCATGATGAATCCCTGGAGACCGAACCCCTACATCTGGGCAGGAAAGATGACCCCAAGAGAGGGGTGCCCAGCTCCAGGGGCCGCCCACAAGCACAGTGCTCTGCAGCCAGCCCAGAGCCCGTGAGCGCTTCAGGAATGGGGAGTTCCGTCACTCCCTGTGCCTCTCAGGGTGTATTTTGGGCAAACAGTGATTCTAAAACTAAATTTAGCCACGAGAAATGCTTACTTCTTGGAGCAGCTCCTTGGGAACCCACAGTCCTCAAATTGGCTCCAAACACTACTATCAGTAAATTATTCCCTAGCTTGAATTAAACGTTCCTGCAGGAGCACCCAAAGCCAAACCCGGGCTGCAGCATTGAATCTAAAACAGGGAACTACATAAAAAAACCTAGGAAGTTTGTTAAAGCGGAACTAAAAGGGGCAGCTAAAAGGGCTTTGTTTTTGTCGGCAGCACAAAGGCTGTTTGAGGATGTGCTGCCGGCAGCTCAGAGCAGATGCCAACCATGTCTCTGAGAAGGAGGAACAAAAGCTTCACCTCGAATCCTGGGTTCAGTTCTGGGCACCTCATGACAAAAAAGACATTGATGGGCTGGTGTGTGTCCAGTGAAGGGCAACAGAGCTAGCGAAGGGTCTGGAGCACCAGGAGCAACTGAGGGAGCAGCTAGGGGGCCTCAGCCTGGGGAAAGGGAGGTTCAGGGGGACCTTCTGGCTCTGCACAACTCCCTGACAGGAGGGGGGAGCTGAGGGGAAGTTGGCCTCTGCTCACAGGGAACAAGAGACAGGACAAGAGGAAACGGCCTCAAGTTGTGCCAGGGGAGGTTCAGGTTGGATATTAGAGAAAATTTCTTCCCTGAAAGGGTGGTCAGGCACTGGCACAGGCTGCCCAGGGCAGTGGTGGAGTCACCATCCTTGGAAGCGTTTAAAAAACAGGTGCATGTGGCCCTTGGGAACATGATGTAGTGGTGAACATGGCAGTCCTAGGGAAATGGTTGGATTTGATGATCTTAAGAGACTGTCTCCAAGTGTCCTCCAAGTGTCCAGTGAGTCTCCTCAGTGACTCTGTGATTCCATGACTCTCTAAGCCCTAAGGAAGTTCATGCAGCCCTGCTGCCAGAAGTATGGTGACATCTTTCAGGAATAACATTGTGCCCTAACAAAGCAACAGCAAAGACTGAACCCTCAGCCACTGGATGGAAGAACTCAGTGAGGAAACAAGAGAAATTTGAGGAATAGCTTGTGGAAAGAATAAAGAGAGAGCCCGAAGCAGATACAGGACACCAGCGATGCAGGCACATCCAGAGAACTTGCAGATCACATCTGTATTGGACAGACTTGTAGGAAGTGTTCCCAAGAGCAGAATGAGTGGGTACGTGTGTAATTACAACGTACCAGGGAATAGCTGACACAGCTTCGGGAAAGGAAAATCTGGCTCACAGCCGCAGAGGAGCTCCTGGAGGGATGCAGGGAGCTGCTGAGGCTGCTATGGGCTACTGGAATAAAAAAAGCTTCCAAATAAATTCAGCAGCCATGGGATTAAAAGGGAATATCTTCACATGTTTAAGTCCTGCTGAAAGGGACAGAGTGCAGGAGTAGGGATCCCTGGACTATCCATAGCCATTTTTCTCCATGGCAGGAATGCAGCTGAGGCATCCGCTATGTGATGTGCTCACAGCTCATCAAGGAAAGGAAGTGATAATGAAGAGTCAAATCCCACCAGCAATGCTAATTTAATCATCCTTAATATCCTCGCCCTATTTTCCTAAGACCTGAGCTGAGGAGGATTTCGAAGGAGCTGAGTGCTGGGGTGAGAAGCGGGTAGAGTTTGACACTGATGAAAGCAAAATGAAGACAGCGCAGCCCTGGCTTGGCACGAGCAGTGCTGGGCTCTGACCCAGCTCCTGCACCAAGCAAAGGGATGGTAGAGCTGTAATGGATCACTTCAGGAAATGGCCAGCTCATAAAACATCGTTGCGGCCCCATGCGAATCCCCCTGCCACAGCTCTCTGCTGCTCCTGGCTCAGAAAACATCCGGGAAGCACAGCAAGGGCGAGCAAGGTCTAGAAATTTCAGGTGATGAAGAGGGAGATCAAAGGGCTGCTTCATCTTGGGCAAGGCTGGTTGAGGGCTGACACTGGAAGGTCTGTAATGGTAAATGGTAGGTGAAAGGTGGGAGGAAGCTGCTGCTTTTTGTCCCTTCCAAGACAAAAAAGATGATCGAGTGAGACCACAAGGTGGCAACACACTCCAGGAGAAAGATGTTCCCGCATCCCCACTTTCCCAACCGGCTGACACCCACACAACCTTGCAAATCCAGAGTGAAGCAGAAACCATGCAAGATCTCAAGTGAGTGACCCAGGAGGACACAGGCAGTCCCAGACGTGTGTCAGAGCCCCCCCTAGGAACAGACACTGTGCTCTGGTTCTCCACGCAGTGCTCACCCTGCCCCCATCCCCACCATCCCCTCTCTCCAGCCTGGGCAGGGCACTCTAGGGTACCCCAACCTCTGCTCCTGGGCTCTGGCTGAGAGTTCCTCTGTCATCACCCTACACAGAGCAGAAAAACTAAGTCATCGATAGGGATGGAGCCTCTGGTGCAAACCGGGGTGGGTACAGGTGGTACCTTCACCTCTGGTAGTCCATTCAGGGTCACCTGACCACTAGGAACAGACCTCACCCCCTCTCTCTGCTCTGTCAGCTCCCCTCACTGCCACCACTCCCCAACCTTTACTGCTCCAGAGCACTTTCGGGGACAGGACTCTGCTGCAGCACCACACGACACCCCACGGATTTGGGGGCTTCTCTCCAATCCTCTATGCACAGGGTCCCCAGGTCACAAAGCACGGATGATTCCCTCCCACCCACATGGCCCTCGCCAGGAGCAGAGCTGCTTCCCATCTGCCCCAGGAAGGACACTGACTGTGGGGAAGGGGGGGGGTCCGGTGCTGGGGCCTCACCTGTGAGACACCTGAGAGCCCCTTAGGCTGGACATAGTCTCCTCCAGGTTCTGACGTAGGTCCAGTACATTCTGCACTGTCCTCTTCCTCTGGGACTCGGGGTCTGTGGAGAGACAAGGTGATGGCTTTAAAGGGATGGATGGATGGATGGATGGATGGATGGATGGATGGATGGATGGATGGATGGATGGATGGATGGATGGATGGATGGATGGTGCACCCTCCTGCCCGTGGCCATGACCAACAGCCCTGCCTCTGCCCATCAGGGAGGGACAGGGCAAGGCTGGCACCAGGCTGGAGCTGCACCACCCTGAAATGCCACTCCCAAGCATGTAGCTGGGATAGTGATGTCTAGTCCAGAAAGGAGGAGCTGGCAGAGACCAAGTGGGGCCACAGGACCCACACAGGTGACAGGAGCAGCAGCCCTGGAAGAATGTTCCCAAACCTGCCCCTGCATCCCCCAGGCCCCAGTGGTTCTCCAGCCTGGGAACATGGGTGCTGGAGCAGCATCACTTGGTGTGCAGCCAGTGGGACCGAGGGGATGTTGGGGAGAGGAGGACTGAGCCCCACTCACAAAGGAGTGGCTGTTTCTGTGCGAGGCTGGAGCAGATGGTGGGACTGAGCCCCCACAGGCACAGCCCAGAGCTGAACCCCTGAGCTCTGTCTGCCCTGGGACTTCACCAGGTGTCACCTTCATGCCATGGGTGTGTACACACACACAGAGCCATGCACCCCCCAAAATGCACATGTGCACATGCATCTACCCACATCACAACCACTTGTGCACGTGTGCAGATACATGCAGGCACATCCACAAACATGTATATACACCTGCACACTCAAACGTGTGCACACTCCCCAGAGACACCTGCACAGATGTGTAAGAACACAGACAGAGGAGGGGGTCACTCCTGGCATAGCCCCAGCAGTGCTGTGGGCTCGGGGCCATAGCTCCAGCTCCCAGTCCCTGTCCTGTTCACATGCACCCCGGGCACTAACAGCCGTACCACTGCGCCTTTGATCCCCGATTTCAGGCCCTTCAGCTGCAGCCTGCCACGGATCTGCAGTGACAGCAGGCGTCAGGGACATGGGATGTGGCTCCTCCTAATGTAACGTGGCAACCAGCGCTTCAGGATTTGCAACGGCACCGGTACCGTGTGAACTGCAGGAACCTGGGGATGGGGGACACTGACAGCACAAACCCCAGCTGCAGGGACATGAGGGCAGGGGACACGGCCAGCACACACCCCAGCAGCTCCCCACCAAGGCACAGCAACATGTCAGTGCTCCAGCAGGGCTCCTTGTGTGTTCCTTGTCCCCATCACACACACACCCCCGAGGGTGATGCTGCCCTGCCCCGTCCCCAGGCTCCCCCTGCCCACCTGCCCGGGCAGGAGCACCTCAGACCAGTGAAGCAGCTCTGATTTACGTGTCAGCCTGTAAGGGGGTGACATGCAGGAACAGCCCCGATGAGACGGGTTCAATCAAGCAGGTTAAAGTCAGTTGTAGATGAGGTAAAAGGGCTGGTGAGCCCACAGGGCACCCAATGTGGCCAGCCACATCAGAGCACAAGGACACCCATCCCTGCATGTGTCCAATCACCCCAGTTCAGCTCCCAGTACCTGGCTCAGCAGGACACAAGTCATTATTAACTCATTATTAAATCTCCATTGAGGAGATTGGCGGAGTTAATCAAAGGCACAGAAGCTCCAAGTGGTCCCCAGAGCCACAGGATGGGGATGTACAGGCAGTACAGGAGAGGGATGGAGCTGAGGCAGCTGCACAAATGGTGCAGTGGAGGCTCAAGAGGCCCTCAGTGCTGAAGGGTGGCACCCACCTTGCTCTGCAGCCAGGGACAAGGGGACACCATGCCTGTCTGGTGGGGCAGGCAGAAAGGACATGTTGGCACCTCAAAGCTGCCAGGTCCTGCCCTCAAGTTGCCTGCAAAGATGGATTTTCAGGCTTGAGATGGCAGGGCAGGCACCTGTGGCCAAGTCCCCGGCTGTCACACTGCAGCGTGTAGGGCAATGTGAGATTTGGGTTCCCTGGACCGCAGAGAACAGCACTACAACACCCACCAGAGTCCCCAGGTGGGTCTCCATGCAGGGAAGGACTTGGCACCCTCAGCTCCTTCATCCTGGCCCCATTCAGTGGGTGCAGTCACCCGGACCCAGCTCCTGCAGCCAGAGAAGGTGGCGTGCACACCCCAGCAGTGCCACGTCCCTGTGTGCTGGGGCAGGACAGAGTGGCATAGGATGAAGAGTCACTGTTGTCCCCTGGCGCCGGCAGTGGCTCCCACCCCTGACAGCTCGGCAGCGTGCTCCTCCCAGGCACGGCTCCCTCCCAAAAGCCCGTCTGCCTCCCCCACGGCCACCCGCAGCCATCCCGCCAGGCACAGAGCCAGCGCCAGGGCCCGGCGCTGCCTCCTCCTCCCCGGGCGCCGCTGCCAGCGGGGCTGCTACAGCCATCCCCATCAGGGAGCAGTGGGGCGAGCCTGTGCTGTGTCCCCAGCTGCCCTGACTGAGGGGCCGGCACAGGGGCACCACCTCCCCACACTGCTCTCCTGCTGGGGCACTGATGGTGATAAGCAGCATCCCAGGGTTCAGAGACAAGAGTTCCAGGGCAATGCCACTGACTCATATCCCCAGCTTCATCCATTGCCCCATTCGCCATCCAAGCCTGGATGACATCACCCTAATTTTTGGGTGACAGTCTAGGTCACTCCAGACTCCAGGAAAAGCAGCAGCTCTTATCCAGGAAAGGGCCAAATGGGGCTCGGAAGAGCTGCTCACCCACCTCTGGCATACATCCTGCTGCTAGCACTGAAGTGCCACCATCTGCCCAAACAGTGCTGTCCAGGTGGTGACACAGGGACTCCCACAGTCTGTCCCCCAGGGGCAGCAAGGGGCCAGGGAACAGCAGGGAACTGTTCCCCAGGGACAGCAAGGCTCTGGCTGGCTCGGAGCTCACCGAGTTACCGAGTCACCGCATGCCAGAGTTGAGTCGAAACCGGAGCCACTGGGAGAGGCTGAAGTGTGGGAACAGCAGGAGAGTGCTGGATTCCTCCCCACATCGATTTAGTAAGCTTGTGCAGCCAGATGTTTCCAGCTGCTAGAGCATGGAGCAGCAGAGAAGGCTCAGCCCATGCCGTGGCGGGGTCAGTTGGACACCCGGCTTAGGCCAGGCTCATTTTCCCGGCAGCTATGGCTGGGATATGTTCTGCAACACTCCCCACTCCACTGGAGCTGCAGGCTCAGGGACTGATGTCTCCCTGCCCCAGGCCCAGGCTGCCCTGCAGCCCCTCAGCAGATGCTGCTGCTCTCACAGGCTCTGACCATCCTGCTGTTACAGAGGGAAGAGGGTGATGGCTCTGGCCCCTTGCCCCCCATTCTGACCATGCACAGGGCAGCCCTGAGATGCAGCCACTGTCCCCGGGCCCTGCAGTGGGAGGCCACCAGAGCCCATTGCCCAAATCACTTGTCCCTGTGTCAGGCTGGGTCTCACTTGCCGATACCCTCTGCTGTGCTTGAGCAGTTCTCACTCAACTGAGAGCTCTCACTCAACACTACTTTCTCAACTGAGCCCATTCAGTGCTCTCTTCAACATCAGCAAATATGATACAGCTCCACTTGGCACATGAGGAAACTGAGGCAGGAAGCTTCAGCCCACCCCAACCACCTGCTCACCTGCAGCACTCCCTGGCATGGCTTCCAACACTGATCACCACATTACAGACACTCAGCAACCTGGCACTGCGGGCGCCTGGCCCCGACCCACACAGTGCCCATCGCCCCCATCTCCTGCCTGGCCAAACTGGGGCAGCAGCAGGTACCATCACCACAAGAAGGAGCATCTGCAAGGTGGGATGCAGGGCCAGAGGCAGCCAAGGAGGAAGAAGAGGAGGAGAAGAAAGGAGAGAGCTGTGCTGGAATGGCTGGCTCAGGGCAAAGCAATGTTTGCTGCGAGTCTGATTGTGACAGGCAGCACAGAACCATGGCTGGACAAGGCCGGGGAGCTCCAGGTTGTGCTCATGTCCAGCTCTCCCTGCCACCTCCAAGAGCAAGTGGTGGCAGTTCCTTTGTCCATGTGTCAGGGTGCAGCCGTGGCCTCACAGCCGGGTGCTGCCGACGTGGCCAAGTACGTCAAGGAATGAGGAAATAATCAACTCCAAATGGCTCTGACAGCTCATTTCAAAGAAGCATGTGGCCACCAGCTCCCGCTGGGGCCAGGCAGGGCTGCATTCGTGGGACATGTGTGCCCCATGTGCCTTAGCACAGAAACTCGCGTGTGTGTGTATGTGTTTGCATCATTCATGTGGGGGCCACATGGCAGCAAAAGCCTGCAGAAAGATGCATGTGTGCATGTGTATCACCTATGCCTGTGACCTTGCACATGTGCCCATGTGTCCATATGCAGGCAGCGGGACAGTGGGCATGATACCCACGCCGGCACGAGGGTGCCTGGCTTGCATGGGGGCACTGTCCGTACCTGTCCTCACTCAGCATGAGCGTGGCACTCACACTTGTGTTTTCTTGCCCCCCCGTGACCCAACAGGTCTCATTTCAGAGGATCAAACTAGGAAAGGACTCCTGTTGACCCAGTAAAGATTTCAACAGCAAGCAGGAATTCGCTGGGAAAGGCTGCATGGTGTTCCTGAGTCATTCCAGTGGGCCCCTATTACACAGTAGCTGTAACGAATTTCCCCAGGCTGGAAAACATTTCTAACTGCTTGCTCAATTCCTTCCAGTGCATTGAAAAATCCACTAATAAACTCTGCAATAAAACTCATTCTCATGGGGCTGTGAGCCTCCTCCGGCCCCGCCACTCTCCCCAGCTCCACGAACCCTCAAGCAGACTCACACCGTTCCCTCCATCTGCCCCAGCCCCTGCTCCCAGTCCTGTTTATGAATGAATCAGCACAGGCAGCGTTTTGTTGGTATTTTTCTTGAAAACCTTCCATTCTGGCATTTGGAGACCACCCGAGCGGAAAGCCAACAGCCTCAGCCCGGTGTGAACCTCGCTGAGCCCCGTGGGTTCCGTGGCTTCACACGCTGCAGCCTGCAACTCTATCACCAGCTTCTGGGTGCACCACCAGCAGAGTCTTCCTGAATGGAATAAATGGCTTTATCTTGCACTATTACATCCAGCTCTGATTCCCACTCCTGGATGGCTGGGCAGGGGGATGGTCACAACCAGCAATCCTTCTGTTTGGGGCTTAACCATCTTTACCCCCCAAGAGGTCCCAAACTCTCAAACAGGCAGAATGAGCAGTGGAAATGGCTAACAGGGCTCTGTGGTGTGACTGCCAAGTCTGCAGTGTCAGCCTTGTTTTCCAGCTCAGCCCCATCCCTGCAATTCCTGCATGCTCCCACCAAGGATGTACCAGTAGCCCCAAATCACCCCTCTCTCTCTGGAGATGTCCATGGGCACCAAAGCTGGGCAGAGCATGTCTTCCACACTTGCTCAGTGCCCTGGGAAAGCATAGCACTCTTTCCTGCCAACTTGTTGCCCCACCCAGAAGGCAGCAGGTACGCTGGCAATCTTGGTTTAACTACTTTCATTGGTGTGAGCAGAGAGCTGGCTGCCAGCCCTGCATCCTCTGCAGCAGTGTCAGGAGAGGGTCCTGCTCCCTGAGGGGCAGGTCCAGGGCCACCCAGCATCCTGGTAATGGGGTACTGGGGTACCTGCACAGTTGACTGGCGCTCTGCTGTCTCCAAGCAGATGGATAGGGAAAGCCTGGCCACCATTCCCTGAATGACAGCAGCAGCCCCTCAGCTGGTGGAGCCAGAGGTGCTATTCTCTATGGACATGGAAGCACAGCCTCCTGTCATCAGTGATGGGGATGTGCAGGGGAAGCTGCAGATACCTGAGGTCCCCAGCCGTGACTCCACCAAGGCAGGATGGCCTCTGCACATGCTGCTGCCCTGCACGTAGCCCTGCAAGGCTGTGGGAGGAGGCTGGACACAGCCCAGCACATTCTGCACTTACCCTTGTCTGAGAGAAGAGAGGCCAGCAGCAAGTCTTGGGGGAGACAATGGGGTTACAGTGGGCAGCACTGTGGGGGCAGCATGTGTCCCACAAAGTCCAAGTCCCCTAAGGAGGACCAGCCCCTGCAGAGCCAGAGAGGTCACAGGACCCCAGTTTGGCACAGCCACCCCGTGTCTCACATGTTGGTGGATCCTTCTTCAAAATGACATGGCTCTGCGGGAGGGTCCAAGGGTGGCTGCAGCGGGGGAGAAAGCCAATTCCCTGCCTGCACTCACTAACTCTGTCATTGCACCCCACCACTGAAGTCATCATCACTGCCATCATCACCACACCGTCCTCATCACCACACCATCCTCATCACCAACACCATCACTGCCAACATCCCCACCACTGCAGTCATCATCACTACCACCATCCCCACCACTGCCACCAGTGAAGGCTGGGGCAGCCCCACACTGTGGGAGGGGGCCACCATCTCCCCGCTGACAGGTGAGAGCAGACAATAAGCAGCCATGCAGCAGTGATAGGCTGGGACTTGAGCCGAATCAGCACTTTAGGGGCGATCGTGGCTGCTAAGCCTTGCGAATCACTGCTCATAACAAGGGCAGGGCTGAGAGACCTGGAGCCTGGACCCCGTCTGGCTCCAGTAAGCCAAGCTTTTAAAAGGGATTCAGACTTTCTCAGGCTAGAGCAGCCATAAATCTACTTAATTGGGTCTCTCCCATACACAAGTTTCCAAGTGAACCCGCTGGAGAGATCCAGACTGGGCCTCCAGCCCATTTGTGGGTTATTCTTTCAATGGATGCTGTGCTTGGCCCCAAACCACCCCACCTGCATATCCAAACCACAGCTCCTTTTCCAAATCCAGAGCCTCTAGCTGCTCCATGTCCAGGCATTCCACCTCTGTGCTGCCCTCTGCTCCTCTGTGCTGATGAGCCGGGGGAGCCCAAAATCCCCTGTGTTGGGACAGACCCTGCTCCTGCACAAGGCACTGAACATCCCAGAGCTACATCTGTCTCCAAAGCTGCTCCTGAAAGCATCAGAGGAGCTGGGAGCATCCCAACACCCCTGTCCCCAGCACCATGGGTCTCCAAAATAATCCATGCAAACACCTGTGCAGCTTGGGAAGGAGCGGGATGGTAGGTCAACAGGCCAAATCCATGCTCCAGGCAGTGCCCCGAGCCTCTGGCCACTGGCACACACAGCGACAGTCACACACGACGACACTAACTCCCCGCTGACAGCCCCAAGGCCTTGGGCACACGAAGACAGTGTCACCAGTGGTCACTGCACCTGAGGTTTGTGCTAAGCTGACAGAGGAGGGTCAGACCGGTCATGCAGCACTCCATGCCTCAGTTTGCCCTGGAGCCTGCCATTCCCCTTGCAGTTCTGCATTACCAAGGTGTGTTAGTGCCATGCTGGCCCCCAATACAGCACAGCTGTGTCCAGCCTGGTTTCAGCACCCCAAACACCCTAGACACAACACCCTTCCCACAGCCACCAGCAGATGGTCGGGGCAATGCTGCAGACCCTGTGCAAAAAAAGCCAAAAAGTGGGGAAGAAATAGAAAAAAGCCCTAATTCCCCAGGGTGAGGCAGAACAGCGCAGCCAGGCCCTGGCACAGAGGCCCCGGAGCAGCCGGCAGCAGCGGGTTCACACTCCCCACGCATCACCAGACGCAGGTTGGACATTGTGGAAATTCAAAATTCCAGATGGCTCTTTTTGGGTTTTTTTTTTCCTTTTCCTTGCCTCATTTCCAAGGCAACAAGACTCCCTGTCATCTGCCAGTTGCCATAGAGATTTCACCTGATTCTGCTTCAGCAGAAGAGAAAGCCGGGCTCCTCGCTGCTGCGGAGGAGCCACGAGCCGTGACCGCCTTCAAACTTACTGGGAAGAGCGGAGATAAATGGGGCTTTATACGAGGAAGGCAATGGGCTGATTCAGAGGATCAAAGGAAGGAACTGCGGGTTTCTATAGCACAAATCAGCCCTTCACTTAACTGCTTTGGTGCCCTCCAGATGTGCCCTGCATCTGGGGACGTCGCCAGCTCTCACTCCAAGTTTTGCCTGGTGGAGGAGGGGGGATGTGGGTGTGCATGGAGAATCCTGCATCCACTGCTGACAGCATATCAAGGACCAATCTGGGTTCCCTGCAGGGAAGGGAGGGCACAGGGCCTGTGCAGGCCACAGCCATGACCTAACCCCATAATGACCCTCCCTCACTGTGTAAAAGCCCTGTCCCAGAGAGCTGAAGGGAGGATGGGGCAAATGCAGGAGCAGCTAGGGAGGAAGATATGCCCATGGGCTGTGCTCAGCACAACTTGGCTGTCATGGCGCTGCTTGGGTCGAGCACCACAGGCCCCCAGGGCAGCCACATGCAGGCAGACACAGGGCATGTTCCTTATCAGCACCAATGCCATCCCAACAGCCCCATCACTGCTGGGGATCATTCATGGAGACGGTGTGGATGCGTCCATGCCCCAAGCCCAGGTACAACATGTGATTCAGTCATTCCTCCCAGACCCACCCTCACCCCAGGGCCCTGTGACAGCAGCCCTTGCACTCTGAGTCAGATGCCCCAAATCAGTAGATCTGATGATCCCCTGCCTGGGGCTCCCTGTTGATTATAATGAATCCCTTGGGCATGGGAGAAGGTTGTGCTGGGTGGCAGGGTGCTCACGGATGGCAGTCACCCCTGCATACAAGAAGCCAAGGTCCCCACACCCATCGCTCCCCACTGCTCCCTGCTGTGTCCCCAGACCTGGCTGAAAGGGCATTTATCAGTCCCCAGAGCCTTTCCCCTCCCCAGCCTGCACCCCTGCACCAGGGCTGGTGGAGAAGGGCCCAGCCGGGCAGCTCTTGGCTCGAGTTGGCTCTGTTTTGCAGGAGAGCAGTCATTAGCACAGCCAAATTTCCCATTCCCAGCCAGAATACGGCCATGCTTGGGGAAGCTTTATATGCACAGAGACAAACAACTCACATTTGCGTTTTAGCTGTTGGAATTGCACCCACTGGGACGGAGCAAACAGGGAGCCTTTTGTCCCCCTCGCCTTGTGACTGAGAGCTTTGTGCAGAGCAATGCGTTGCAAACATAATTCTCCCCGGCCTCAGTTGGGCTCTGGTAGACACTTGGTCTGTCTGTCCATCACCAGATCAGCCAAAGAGTTGCCATGTGTCTCCAGCAGGAATGCAAAATGTCCTCCCTAGCTTCCCTAGCAGCCTGTGGAGCTGCTCCACACTGAGAGATCAGAGCCACCCAAAGCACAGCTGGTGACGGGGGCTCTTCATCTCCCAAGTACCCGAGGTGAGCAACCAGAGCGGCAGGCGGCTACGGGCGGCAGAGCTGCTCTCTGGGGTTACAGCTCGCTTGGATGCAAGGAAGAGCAGCTCCGAGCATGGAAAATCCCAACATGGCACAGGCACAAAGAGCAGCTCATCGTGTGCCTCCAGAGAAGGTGCCCCAGTCTCTCCCCAGACACGGTGTCTCTGGAAACCTCCAGCCCACTGCCAAGCTCCTGAATATCAGAGCTGGCACTAAGCTGTGGTCACCAGCAGTTCTCAGAGCTGTCACTCTGGAGAGAGACAAGGGACAGCTCTCCCAGACTGGGACATGTCCCCGAGGCACCGGCTGAACCCCCATCTCAGACCAGCAGCATCACCCAGGGATGAGCATCCTTCACTCCAGAAGAGCGAGATCCTGGAACAGCTGCTCCCCTCCAAACGCTGAGCTTCAGGAAGGGGCTCAGCATTGCAAGCACACCCTGGGCTCTATGCAAAGCCTGGGGGATGTGCACCACAAGGGTCCAGCTGACAGCAGGGCCAGACCCCAGGGTAGGTCATCAGCCTTGGCATGAGAAGGTCCCTCAAGAGCCCATCGAGAGGAGAGACTGGGCAGGAGGCAGAGCACCTCGGGGGGCAAACCCAGCTTAACGAGTTCCAGGCCCGTTAGTGGATCTATTGTTACCATGTCCCATGGGAAGAGGGAGATAACACAGGCTATTTTTGCTTCCATCTGGGGAATCATTTTCCTCCAACATGTACTGCCACGATGCTAATTTTTAAGGCTGATGATTAATTGATGTCAGGCTCATTATGGGGCCAACGGATCCCTCTTCCCTGGGAGTGCCAAGGACAGAGGGAGACGTGTTTTGACAGATGTCATTGGAGCTGCGTGTGAGTGACGTCCTAACAACAGAGGAGAATAGGAGCCATTACCATGGAAAGCCCTGGAAATGGGAAGGGAAGTGCCTGCACGCGACCCCAGCACCCCTCCTTGAACAGCCCCTAATCAGCCCTTCACGCTCTGCCCCATGGTTACCAGGGCTTTGCTCCGGAGATAAACAGTCTTTGTGCACGCCCAGGGAGAATTGAATCTCCTGCCTGCGGCGAGGAGGGCTTGGCCTTTCTTCTCCCCTTCCCCAGCCTCGCAGGAGGGCCAGGTGCCAAATTCACTCTGGCACCAGGAGCAGCAGCCTGCGGGGAGCCGGAAACAAGCTTGCTGCACATATGATCACCAGGATCCCGCAAGGCTCGGGTTCTCCCTGCACCTGTGGTCCCCTGGCAGCGGGCTGGGTGAGCACTGCTGGGGTGCCTAGGGCTGCTGGTCCTACCTGGCACTGGGCAAGGTTCACCCAGAAAATTGTGGCAGCATCTGAAATAGCAGACCAGGCAGGGCTGAAGACCAATATGCATATTACAGATTTTGGGGTCCCTTCAGTCTGCACCATCAGCTGCCTAGGTGGATGTTCACCCCAAAGCAAACTCCCTGTTCTCTCCCAAAGATGGAGCTGTGCACAGTGAGTGGCAGGAGGTTTGCTTGAAGAGGGAGCCATGGCTCTGACAGCAACACAATGACCTCCTGCATTCCCCAGGTTTCCCATGCTGCCGGCCCAGAAGTGGGATGAGGCATCCTGCTAACTCAGTGGAGAGCATGGGGCGATCCTGATCAGTGCAGGTGATCTCCCCAGCCTGCTGTGCCAGCTCCCCAGGGCCACCCTCAGTGCAGTCAGGGGTACAAAGCATCATGCCCTGCCATAGCCCTCAGCTTGCTCCTCTCCCCACCAACACTGCCATTACCTCTGCTGGCCTTGTTACCTGCTCCTCCAAACTTCCCTGGGAAAGGTGCCTAATCCACTGGAGCCAGGAGCAGCACCAGCCCCACGTTTCTCCTCATCCTGGGGCTCCACACCCAGCACCCAGGACTCCATCCTGCTGCCCCTCAGCAGTGCTTCACACCCCTGTGCCAGGGACATGCTGGGTGTGTGCCGGGGAGCTCAGCAGCACCAGTCTTCAGCCAAATTCGACACCAGCTCCAAAGGACGAACTGCCAATCTGACAGCAGTGTTATTACAAACTTGTGTTAATTGCTGCACAGTGCCTCAAGCACCCTTCACAGGGGGAGGCATGCAAATAAACTGTCTATTTTTAGCACTGATGGTTCCTCACTCCTGGTGCCATCCCACACCATCCTCCAACTGCTTCCAGACCTGCTCCCCCTTTCACGGTGCACTCAGAGAGTCCCCACCACCAGGGAAAGGTTTTCTTGAGCAGCAGTTGTGGTTTTCCCGCTAAAGGTGATTTGCAGAGAAGGAAGGTCCTGTCTCCTTCAGGAAATCTATTTGTGCCACAGGAGGGAAGGGCATCCTTGGGACCAGAAAGCTCTGTGGGAGCCACCACAGTCCCTACCATGTGCCCCAGGGCTAGGGGCCAGCATGGAGGAAGTGTTCTTTACCTCCAATCCACCACCTGCATTAGAGAGTGAAGGGATGCTGACACACTCTACTATTCTATGCAAAGAGCTGCTGTTCCACCCACAACTCCAAATTTTACTGGGGGCCTGGCAGTAGCTGGGATGGACAGGGTGGAAAATGCTCCAAAACAGGCACCAGTACCAAAGGGATTTCAGTGGAGCCTCTGGACTCTCCACTATGTGCCAGCTCCTGTGGCTGCCCTCACTATGCACCTGCCAGCACCAAGGGCTGAACGACATGTGATGACAGTGGCCATGAGTCTCCAGGCACAATGGGAGAGCAGCCACTCGCCTCTGGACCCCACAAACCGACAAGCCCCATCCCCTGCAGGCTGCAGGATCCCTTTAAGCATGCTGAGACTACACGGAGTTACAGCCCCAGCTTGGACAGTTGGGATCGCCAGCCAAGCTTGAGACAATGCCATTCCCTGAGCTCTCAAAGTGCCAGCGCACACTGTCCCACAGGCAGACCCTCCTGGGAAGGCCACGCTTCAAGGATGGCACTGAGGGGTCCCTGGCAGAACTGCAGCTGGGATTTATCTCCTCTAAGACATCCCAGCTCCACGAAACGACTGCCTGCACAGCACAAGCCTTCTTCGTTGTGGGAAGCGGCTCTGCAATGTGCTTTGAGCTCTTCTCCCCAAATTTGCTCCGGGGGCCTGTCCAAGAACTGACAATGCACAGCCCAGAGCCACAACTGCTGCAAGAGAAGCTGAGCCAACGCTACAGCTTGGGGGGAAAGCATCAGCCAAAAGTCACTCAAACAAGGAAGCAATTTGTCTTATTTTGGCTACACTCCCTTGAAAAAGGAGCGCGGAGCAGGGAAATCAGGATCACGTGCAGCACGCTGACCGAGCACCCACCGCAGCAGCAACGGGGAACGTTCACACCAGGAGCCTGACAGATACAACAGAATAGGGGAAAAAGGATGGAAAAAGAAATACCATGTGACCCCTCGCTCGATCCAAGGCAGACATCACATCCAACAGTTCAGAATATGAAATACGCACAATGAGCTCCAGTAATTAATCCCTTCAGGAACACTGTAAGTGATTGCAGACAGCTTACCAAGAAAAAAAAATCGGAAAGTCATTGAAAATATTACCACAAAATGCTTCTTTTTCTTTTCCAGCCTGAAATACAATGAAATCTGCAAGGAGCCTTCTCTGCTCTGCACAGTGTGACTGCAGCGGATTTCTAACAACAAGCTGGTTTTCCAACAACACTCAATCTACATGCCAAGGTGACAATTGTGAGAAACCAGCCCAGCCTGATGGATGGCAGCAAGAGTGGCTGGTTCCCAATGCTCGGCTCTGGCCTTGGTGTCAGTGGGACACAGTGGAGGGACATTTCTAGAGTGACAACGCACGGCACAAAAAGGTGTCCACAATATCTCACAACTTCATCAGCGATTCAAACTCTCCAGATGATTTTTGCAGGTCAGATCTTGGCTTATGGAGCAGGACAAGCCCTCCTGGTGGTGGGATTTGGGCTCCCTTGCACTAAACTTGGTGAGCCAACCCCCCCTCTTACCTCCACCTCTCCTCTCCATCCTTGTGCTCCCTCTTGCCTTCTTCCACTTTCTCCAGCACTAACCAGCCAGTTCTCCAGCTGGAAGGCTCCAATTTCTGGCCCATTGCACCCGAAGTCCCACATCTGCTCACTGCCTTGCACCAACAGGCAAGGAACCAAATGTGCCCACATTCTGCCCCTGTGTAAAGTGACCGTGTGCAGGTGATCAACCCTGCAATCCCCCGTGAACAGGCAGACAAGCCCCCAGAGGCATCTGCAAGGGGGTCTATCTTGCCCACTCCTCCAGCCTCAGTCCCCCACCTCCAGGGAGGACTGACCCCCAGCACAGCCAGGGGGAATTACTGAGCACAGCAGCTGCCTTTTACTTCCATAATTCCATGGTATTTTTCAACCAACTACTACTATTTCTACTTGTAAAACTGGAGTTTATTAAAAAGCGTATTAGGAAAGGTATTTTCTCCTGTCAATAAAGTGACTTAAAATTAGTTGGAACTTTCAAACTAAAAACACAACCTAAACTTTCACTTCGCTTGCAACCACTCTGATTTGGAAAACAGAGTTTTTTCCTTATGTCCTCTCCTGGGTATTCTCCCCTCTCTCCTGTTCTTTCCTCACCATGTTTTTGTTTAAAAATTCATCAGGACAGGGAAAAATGCTGGGGCAGGAAAAGAGGGGGGGGGGGAAGCGGAAGAAACTGTAGCTTTTGCAAACCCATCTCAGCACAGGAGAAGAAGAGTTCCCTGACTCACCTCCCTGCTCTTGGAAAGCGAGAGGCACTCAGGACAAGGGAATATTGTATATTAACCAACCTCTGCTCTGGCAGCAGATACAGCCTTGTTGACCCTCCTCAGAGTTCTGTGACCCTCTGTGGCCTAGCAGCTCCTCTAGAATGGCAACCAGAGGAAAAAGGGATGGATGAGGCAGGAAAACAACCCTGTGTGACAGTGTGGGATGCAGTCTGCTCCAGCACTGACCGTAAACCCTGACTGCTGCTCCCAGCTCATGACAGGGCTCTTACTCCAGAAAGACAAGTGCCAGCTCATGTCTGGCCACGGCACGGCTCCAAGTTGGACACTGGCTGATGTGAGGCACATCCCACAGGTGATGCTGATTTGGGGAAGGACTAAGACGATGTTTACACCGCAGCAAGGTCACTCTCGTACCCAGTGGTGCAGGGACACAGAATCACTGCAGAACAGTTTGGGTTGGAAGGGATCTTAAAGACCATCTTGACCTAACACCTTCTACCAGACCAGATTGCTGCAAGCCCCATCCACCCTGGCCCTGAACACTTCCAGGGACAGCACAGCCACAGCTTCTCTGGGCAACCTGTGCCAGGGCCTGACCACACTTAAAATAATGAATTTCTTCCTAACATCCCTTCCTGAGCATCCTTGCAGTCTCAGGGGTCACTCTCACCCTAGGCAGATCCCACTCTGCTAGAGGATTCCCTCTTATAACATGATTTTTTTTGAGGACAGCTGCTGCACTCTCCACAGAGGATGTGTGTAGCATCAGCTAACAAGTGAGCACACTCCGCCAGCGGATGAAAAGCTATATGGAAATGGAAGATCATTACCATGATCTCTGTGGAAACATCCCATCAGAGCAAGTTTTTTGTCCTCCTCCTCTCTCCCCATGTGCACAAATTCTGGCACACCATGCACCACTTGGCGTTGCCTCAGCACTGTGGGTCCAAAATGCAGGCGTCTGATTTCTAAAGCCATTGTCTGGGATGTGCTATTGAGCTGCAAAACATGGAAGGTTTGGAATGGAAAACAGGCATCTCCTGAAATACAAAAAGAAGCTGGCAACCCAGATATTATTTGACTTTGAAGCTATAGAGAATGTCAACCAAACACAATTTGCTTTATTCCCCACAAAGGGAAGGAGAATCTCCGCCACAAACAAACCCACACCTCTGCCCCCAGAAGGCATCAATGGACAAATGGGGAGCAGAGCAAAGAGAGCGTGGCTTCGCCCCACTGGTCACCACCGCAGCACAGAGCAGCTGGGCTTGGAAATGCATTACCATGCTCCACCTGGGAATGTGAGGCAAGAAAAGCTGCTTTGTGAATTTACTTTTGATTTGGAGCTCAGGATTCGTGTGCCATTACATTTAGTAATGTGCTCATTTCTCAGTTCCAGGCAGGGAGGTTTGCAGGAACCCCCAGAGTTTCACCCATTTTAGTACAGTGACCGTTTGCAAAGTACCTGCTGTTCGCTTTTGAAAGTGAACAGGGTGGGAAGTGCCCAGCAGTAAAAACAGGAGCTGAGATTGAATCCTGCCTCCAGGTTACTGTACTTTCCAGGTTACCATACTTACCATAATGAACCCCTGGCAGGCACATGACCAAGACAGACGCCCACAGACAAGTGACCTCTCACTGCAGATTCTGCTTTCAGAGGAGCAAAGCTGCCCAACCTCCAGGCCCCACTCTGCATAGTCCTGAAAGCATCTCACAGGCTCCACAATGAGATTCCCTCACTCATCCCCCATGCTGCTTTATGAGCGGGGCCGTTCCCCTCCCCTCCCAGGAATCAGCCACATGTTCTCCATCTGGGAGCAGATGCCCATGAGCAAATAAGCTCTACTTGGAAAACTTCACTGAAAATAGCACCAAATTTTTGAGTGCTCTACAGACCGCAGCCAGATGATGGATATTAGTGCTTCAGCAGTCCTGGGACGCTGTTTGGCGCAGCACAGCAAAAGTACAGCTAAAAGGGTTCAGGGAAATGGAAATGAGATAGCTGGAGGTGCTGCTGCTGGAGTGTCTGCCCTCCTCCAGATGATCCAGCCTGTAAGGAGGGAGGATCTTGGTCTGCTGGTGAATCAGCCCCCAAACGGCTGCTGTACTCAGCCTGCAGTGTTGAAAGACATCAGCTTTGGCCTTACGGCAATCCCTGGCACTGCTGGGGCACAGGGCAGAGCCCTGGAGAGAAAGATGAGGGACCATGTAGGGCTGGGTCCCCTCACTGCCCCATCCCAGCCATGCCCATGGCACTGCTGGTACAGGGCTAAGGAGCAAGAGGCCTGGGGTAGGTTCTGGGCACTGTTCCTCCCCACAGGGTCAGGACGCAGCCAGCTTTTGATGCATTCAACCACCTGACAGTGGGAGACAGGAGGTCCAGACAGTGATAAATCCAGTCTTACACCACCCGGGCTGAGACATCAAAATGAAATTTGCCGAAGGACCTTGCACTGATGAGCTGTGAGCTCCAGGCTACGTACAGCCCGAGGCAGAGAAGACTCAGGCCTGCTGGGAGTCAGGCAGATGCTGGTACTTCCCCTTGGCCAGCAATCACACGTTCTCCAGACCTCGACAGATTTTAACCCCGCCAAATCTACCTACATGCTATCTGGGAGAGAAACCACCACTACCAGGAGCCAACAGGTGCCAACTGGCACCTCTGCCCTCAGGTCCTCTCTTCATTGCTCATTCCGAGGTGCAATTCATGGCCTGTCCAGGATGACTCCAATTCCCTGGAAGAGTTTTTGTTACATTTTTAAATGAACCAGGCGTCCAGGGGAGGCAGGATTACAGGGCAGCCACCTTTCACCATGCCCAGTGGATGGGGCAGCCCCAGAGAAAAGTCCCTGGGCTGTCCCCATTGACACTTCGCAGCTGTTTCCCTCCAGCAGCCCTGCCCTGTCCTGATCCAGCAGGACAGAAAGCCCCATGACAAGCACCAACAGAGACAGACTCAATTTACCCCCACTCTTCAATCTGCAGAAACCTCAAGCCCTGCATAGCTCGGCTGCAGTGCAAGTCCAGCTCCTCAGGATTCAGCACATGCTCCTCTGGGCTCACAGCAGCAGAAGTTTGTAGGACATCATCTGTCCGTCCTCCCTGCTGGGATGGGAGGAAACTGAACTTCATTATTTCCCTTGCTTCTGCACTGCCTTTTGGGAGTTTGGAGCCATTTCCTTGTCACTCCCTTGGTGCGGTGAAGGTCTGGAGGCTAAATGCAAGGTGGCTGGGCACCTGCCCATACATGCTGGGCGTACAGCTGGGTGGCCAGGGGTCCTGCGCCAATGGTGGCCTCACATGCCTGGCTCCACAGTGGTCCTGCCCTGGCAGAGCTGGACAGTCCAAGGTTCCAGCCAGAATCTGTCAAATGCCTTTCCTCCTGCTTTTAAGATGATGGGAACTTTGTTGTCTCCCCTCCCACAAAGAAGTGCTCCCACCTTGGAGCCTGCAAAAACAACCCTGCCTTACCTATTTCCCCATTGCCAGGTTAGCCCATGACTCTGTACCCACCCTGCCAATGCTGCCTCAGGCCTCTGAATCACCAAGCTGGGAGAAACCTCAGGATGTGGGAGCAAGCATCCACGAGGCTGACAAAGCGTCCCCTGCGGCACCACACAGGGAAATGGCAGGGTAGGGATGTGCTGGCCCCACTGAGTGGCCCACAGCACGTTTTCTGCCAGCCCCAGCTCACCTCAGGGAGCTCCAGCATCACAGCGGTCAATGTGAATTAGCCACTATCTATTCTTCCACTTGTTTGCATCAGCTTGGAAATATAACGCCAGGCCAGAGATAAAGTGAACTGGAAATACCCCGGCAGCGCCTAACACTTCCAGCCTGAGGGGTTCATTCAGCTGATGAGTTTCATCATCACAGGTTCCAGCCCGAAGAGCAGGTTCCTGCGCTCCCCATGCACATCCCTCCCTGCCAGTGCCTGAATCTCACATGCTGGGCTATGAAACAGCTGCTCTCTGTGAGGTGGGTTTACAGAGCCCAAACTGCTCCCTGCAAAAGCTATTGATGTCCTGACAACGACTGGGCCACAACGCACTGCCATGATTAACCAGCTGAAGCTCCAGGCCAGAAGAAACACTAGGGTAACCCCTTTTAGTGTCAAACTGGGTTGGCACAGGACCAAGACAGACCCCAAGCTGACATGTGGGAAGCCTGAGACGATGACGCTGCGCATGGGCGACGGATGCGTGATTTTGAGAAGTGTCTCCTCAGTGAGTTATTCTCAGCACACAGCAATGCTGGAAGCTCACATGCTATAAATAGCCAGCAACAGAGTTGTACCTGCACCGCAGTTCTGAACGTGCTTCAAGCCAGCTTGTGGAATTGGGAGAGCCAGGCTGGGGCAGAGCCAGTGCCAGGGATGCTTGAGGCTCATGACAAAGCAGAGGTGTAAGCTTCAGGCAGTCTAGGCTTCCAGCAGAACCAGTAAGGGCTAGGTTTGGCCACAACTGGGTGCTCTTGAACAAGCTTATCTGGTTGCAGGGTCTCACTGCCAGCTTTGTCACTCTTGATGACAAAACCCTGCATAAAATGCAGAGGTGGGACATGCAGCTCCTCCAGACACCAAGCATGCAGGCTGGCAGCCAGCAGGACTGGCATGAGAAATGAAGGTGGTTCTACATTTTTTCCAATGCTAAAGGTATGGCTCTACCCATCTGCCATACTGCAGGTAGGGAGAACAGCTTTAAACTGAATGGAACAGGGTTAGATTAGAGATTAGGAAGAAATTCTTCCCTGTGAGGGTGGTGAGGCCCTGGCACAGGCTGCCCAGAGAAGCTCTGGCTCCTCCATCCCTGGAAATGTTCAAGGTCATGTTTGACAGGACTTGGAGCAACCTGGGCTAGTGGAAGGTGTCCTTGCCCACGTCAGGGGTTGGAACAAGATGATCTCTAATGGTTTAACCCAAACCATTCTATGGTTCTATAATCTCCCCTCCAGCTCACACAGCACAGGCTGCAGCACTCACAGCACAGCTCTACCCATTTTTCTGGGTTACATGAAAACAACCAGAACCTCCAGCAGCTTCAACAAGAACCTCAGCCATGAGCCCTCCTTCCAGCTCACCAAGCAAGAGAGGTTGCGATCCCACAGCCGAAGCCAGCCGACTGGCTGGTGAGCCAACGAGCTGGCACAGAGCCCGGCCCCCCCGCCGCATCACCTGTGGCTGCGAGTCAGGCTCGCAACCTGCCAAGGGAACCGCGGCTTCGTGAGCGCAGCTCAAACACTCAGTTTCAGTTCCCCATTGAAAGGCACCTCCCGGGTCCCTCCTAGCCAGCTCACCATTCCCTCCCTACCCACTGGGCAAGATCCAGCCTGAGGGAAAGGCAGAGCAGACCTTCCTTTACATCTTCAGACAGTAATTTCTGGATTTGCCATAAAATCTTTCTGTAATTTCAGGGGGACGCTTGAGGCCAGACCCTCACAGGCACAGAGGAGGACTGCCCACCTCTGGATGAGCAGGATGGCTAAGAAGAGAGACAACAAGGTTGACACAACACCAGAGCAATGTGGAGTGGTTAAGAATCACTGATACCTGCGCCAGGTGGAAAATCCTGTGCTCCCAACGTGCTGGCACGCTCACACGTTTACAGAGGTGGAGGCATACGTCCAGCAGCAGGACACACCTGCATTTCACTGGGCAGCACGAGAGCACGTGTGTTCACAAGGTCTGCTCAGGTCCCCCCTCCAGGGAGCTCACAAGCCATGCTGTGCCAGGGCCACAAGGCTCTGGAGCCACCTCCCTGATCCATGGCTGCTCCCAGGAGTGAGGAAAATGTCCTGACCAAATGTGCTGAGCTTCTGCTCAGCTTCCCTATGTGGATTCCAGAGGGTCCTTCAGTGGGAGATGAATCTCAGTCCTCCTCCTGAATTAATAAAAAATACATTATGCCCTCAATTGAACAAGGCAAATACCAGCACAAGGAATGAGAAAAATGCTAGCGCAAAACAAAATGTGGAAGAACTGGATTAGAGGAAGGACCAGCAAATCGGTGGGCACTGGGCACCACTCCTCAGTGTCACACCCGCCCTGACACAAGCACATCTCCATTTGCACAGCTTCTAATCTCAGCTCTGCAATGCAGCATCCCCTGACTTCCCAGCTTCACGGCTGCAGCATCCCTGCCTTCCTAGCTCCCCTCCTGCTCAGCTCCTTGCTCCGAGCTGCAATGCAGCAGCGTGGGCAAGCCCTGCTCTCCCTTCTGCCCCTCCACCCCACCACGAGGCAACACTGAGCCTCCCAGCCGAGCTCCGAGCCTCACACGTCCTCTACCCTCCCAAGCTCACTGCTTTCCAGCCAGAGAACTGGCAACCTCTTCCCCAGGAGAGCTGCTTCTCGTGTCTGGAGGAGGACGTGACTTTGCAGGGTGGGGGATATGGCAGAACAGCACCGTATCTGATCTCCTGTGTCCCCACAGCTCTGCATGAGACACAGTCAAGGTGCGAAGCCTGAGAGGACAAGGACTCGGATACCACAGAGGGATGGAGCCATCCCCACTCCACACAGGGAGTGGATCCAGGCTCAGCAGCTTCACCACTGCCACCAGTACCAGGAACACCACACAAACACACAGCCCAGGACAGCACTGTCACTGGTATCAGGAGCACCACACACACACAGCCCAGGACACCACTGTCACTGGCACTAGAAACACCACACATGCACACTACCCCAGGACACTGACTGCACATGCAGGGCACCAAAAGCCACAAGCACAGGGCCACAAAAGACACTCTGGACCAGACAAGTGACTGATTCAGAGGATATACCAATGGGTCCACCTGACACCGCCCAGCCAGGCAATCTTGATCCCAAGACTGCAGCCCTACAACAAACCACTCGGTCACACCCGCAGCTCAGCCAGGGAAGCCAGGAGGCACATGCTGGCCACGGAAAATGGGCTGGCACTGGAGGCTGGCATCACTCACAGGTTACACACCTCAGAGGGTGCAGGCTCTGATTCTGTGCTGAGCTGGATCAAATCCTCCCCTGTGCAATGGGCATGAGCATCAGCCAAGTGCTGTCCTCAAATGCACAAGTGAGAGTGGGCAGGGGGATCTGCAGGTAGAAGGGACCAAGGACATTGTTTTCTGGCACCATGAGAAGCTTGCACAGGAAAACAAAGAGCTGGGAACCTAAATGGACACAACAGTGCAACTGATGGTGGGAGGGACATGTAACAAGGGAGTGCTGTGGGCACAGAGACACATGCCACAGCATGAGAAGCCAAATACACAAAGTTGGGTGGGCATGTGGAAGATGCTGTCCAGAAGGACCCAGAACTGCCAGTCATTCCCCGAGTGCCACCCACACGGAAGCACGCTGTTCACGAGGCACCAGGACCAGGCAGGAGCCATGGGTGGGCTGGGTCCATCCCAGCAGAACTCAGCAGTCACACCCATGGGACTGTAAAGTCTTGAGGGTCCCACTCAGGGGAGTGGTCACATCCCATCAGCAGGTCCCAAAGAGCACTTCCAGAATTTCCGTAATTTTCTATTTATTTACACATTTTCTTTTTAGACATGTTGGATTTGGGGGCAAGATATAGGTAGGTAGTCATTAGGAAAGCTCCATTTGAACAGGCATTTTCAAGCTCTTTGAGGAGAACTTTGTTTCAGCAGTGCGTCCCCAAATATGTTTGTTTTCAAGTGTTTGCTCTGCTACCTTTCCATGGGAAATTTTGAAAGATCTGGATTTATTTTTTCTCAGCCCTTTTTCCACACTGCCATAATCACTGGGAACAGGGCACATCCCAAACAGTTTCAGCAGAAGCTCTGGGGCCCTTGGATCCCATTTCCAGATCTTCTCTCCAGTCACTGCAGCCATCTCAGCTGGAAAAAGCAGACATCTACTACTTGCTGTCAGCTCCTGAGAGCAGGCTGGAAGCAGCAGCACAACTGTCTACTACTCCCCTTTCTCCTCACTATTATCCCGAAGGCAGGAGTCCAGCTCCATGGGCAAAAGGAAATAACCCTGTCACACAGATGCTGTCACCTTAAGAGAGGAATAGCATTAGTGGAATCAGGACAGCCGCAGCACTTTATGAGGCAATAACCTGCTCTCATCACTGTGAAGAGCTACTTGGTCTCTGACCTCCTCATGGTCTCCTGCCAGGGAGCCTGGCTACTGCTGCCCAGTGCTGCCACGGGCACATCAGTGCTTAATTAAACCAGGAAGAACAACATGGGGCAGAGGGAGGAATGCCATGGGGCAGAAGTGCTTCTCTGTTCCTACACCGTGTGTTTCCCAGCAAGGATGGCAATCAGAAGGGAGTAACTTGGTTCCCATCTCCACTAGGGTCAGGAACGTTCTTGCACGGGACATGTCAGATGCCAGTCTTTTCTGCACTGTGGTTTACGTTCTAAACCAGAGTCAGATGCAACATGCAGTTCCCGCCTGTCATGAAGCCCATCCGCCTATTCCAGCCCTTGGCTCTCCTCCCCACCACTGAGGGGTTGCTGGCACCCACTGCCCACCCAGCACCAGTCTGAGCACAGCTGGGCTCTGCCCTGCCTGGGTGTCAGCACCACGAGGGTACCGACTCCCCATGGGTACGTACTGCCCAGCAAGGACATCCTTCTGGGCCACTTGGGAAGGGTAGCATGGCCCACCCGAGGGCTGCAGGACTGGGACGGGTTATAGCTGCAACTGAAGAGTTTGGCAGGGCTGCCAGACTCCTGCAGAGAGCATTTCAGGGAACACCATCTCCACTGGGATTTCACGTGTGTCCGCCAGGGTTCTGGCCCCACTGACCACTTATTTGTTGATGCGAATTAGCAGCCACTTAAGAGGCACCACATCCAGCAAGAGATGGACAAGGAAATGGCTGCAGAAAGCAGCTACAGGATCTCGGAGGTGCTCTGGGGAGCTCTAGGTAAGTGCAACCATCACGCCAGGCACCACATGCACAGCCCGTACGAAAAAGCCCCTGCACCTGCACAGCCCTGTCCCTCACACGCGGACACAGGCATGGTGCGCTCTGCACAACCAGCTCTTCCACCACGCTGGCCACGTGCCCTCCATCCCCTTCATCCTGTGGTTGGGCACTGGCATAATTAGCAACCTCAGCTGCCAGCCAGCTTTGATGAGAAGCCTCAGCCTTTGGTTGATGCAAAATGTGTAATTTGAATGATGGAAATAGCCTCTACAAAGCACATGTGGTTGCTGCGTGCCAGTGACCTCTCCCTGCTCGCACAGGCTGCTCTTTAAACAGGGTTCAGCTACAAAGGCTTCAGTGCCATCAAACAGATGAGGCAGCGGCAGTGACTGAATGAGAGGTAACATTTGGCCATTACTGAATAAACTGTATTTTTGGCCAAGGGAGGCTTGGGAATGCTTCTGGCAGGAGAAGCATGAGGTAGAGATGAGAATTCAGGTGTGGACACCAAAGACACACAAGGTCTCTGGAAGCCACTGCGGCTGGCAGGACCAGGAGCTCAGAAGCTGCACAGGCTTCTCAGCACAGGTCAGCAGTTCAAGGACAACCATATCTGCAGGGGCTGAAGTCCCTGCAATTTCCCCCTCTCTCCTCCCAGCACGAATCAAGCTTGCAGGTCTTTCCATGCCATCCTGGATAGGGTGTCCTTTAGCAGACATTGCCAAACAGCTCAGGCTGATGTTTTGCTTGCCAAAGGGATTGATGAAAACAGCAGAGACCTTCCTTCCCTCCCTCCCAAGCATCTCCTGCAGCAACCAGGAGAAAGCCCCTCTCCTGGTGCTCCTCACCAACCCTAGCAGGGTGTGAAGCCCACTCTCCTGAATCCAGCTCTCCTGGGATCCCATTCCTTCTGGGTCCATCTCCACCATAGGAACCACCTCCTCCTGGGGAAGCCAGGTTGTGGAATGTACCATCACCACTGGGGAAGATTTCATCCGCCACATCCAATCACAAGCAAAGGGGGCTGAAGGCTCAGCGTGTGTCTACACACCCTTGAGTTGTCATTCTGCCAGCACCACTGTCACACCGCTCCTTCCTCTCCACATCCCAGGCTCCTGGTGGCATCCCCACCACACAGACTGTCATGGACGTGCCAGATCACAGCTGGCTTAGGTAAGTAGGTGTGATTCAACATCACAACTCCCATGAATGTGGGAAGTACAACCCCATGGAAGGGAAGGGAAGTTTCGGCAGGGTGAAGCTCCTGCTCTGTCCACCCCATGCACTCTCCCCATCCAACTCTGGACACAGCCCTCGATCCCTCCTGCAGGAAACCTGCCAGTCCATATGTCTTGGAAAATTATTGGCAATACACAGAGGACAGATCTGGCAGAGTTTGGGCCTCACAGACCAGCTGACCAAGTCTTCAGATGCTAAGTGCAGTCCAAAGGGAAGTTCAACACCTTCCAAGGTCAAAGTATCAGCCCTGACTGATGCAGGTGGAGGCTTGGCAACACTGCAGAAACCAAATCAGTTGCTGGGGGCACTTCCACAACCATGATCTTCCTCAGAGTATGCACAAGATCCTGTCTTGGATCCCTGGTACCCCAGAGTACCACAAACTGGGAGTCACTCCCACGTGGGCCAGTCCTGCAAGGATTTCTCTTGGGGATGCTAAGGAAACTCCCAGCTAAGTGCTCTTAGGGGGAGTGCATCATGCTCTTAAGTGCATCATGGGGGGACACTGAGATTCCCCCAGGCATTCCAACACCAGTGAGTGGCAGTCTGTTAGTCCCATAAGTGACAAATCCTCCTGCAATCCAGCCCTGCTCCCATGGCATTAGGCCTGAGGATGGATGTCTGTAAACCCAGCTGTGGGACCACCAGGGCAGCCTGAGCCCCTGCAGCTGGGCTGACCTCCTGCATCCCACCTGCTCATCCCCACAGTCTGCCTGCCCAGGCCTCGAGCCCACTCTGTGGCCTTCCAAGCCCCGGGATGCCCCAGCATCAGGACAAACCCTGCCAAGGAGGACACTGCTGCTGCCCCTGTGGCTGGGCACAGCTGGGGGCCAAGGAGAAAGGTCTGGGAGGCTCCATGCCTGTGTGCCAGCACACGCTGGTGCACGCTGTGCCACAGCCCTGCTGGAGCTGGGGCTGTGACACCCCAAAGGCTTCTGGAGCAGCCAGGGGCACGCAGGGAAGTGGACTCAGCAAGTGCAGCTTTCCAGGTGCCTGGCTCCAGCACATGCTCCAGCTCACTCCACATCCCCAAACCACCTCCCCCAGGCCCCAGCTGGGGCAAATGTCTCCTCTTTCTCTTCATCACACAGCAAGGACAAGGCATCTCAAGCCAGCTCAAGTGCCAGAGAAAACCTTCTGGCCCCCTAAAAAGAGGTTTCAGGTAGGGAACTTGAAGGGACTGGACACACCAGTCCTGCCTGTACTGCTGCTCCCCCACTACCAAGCACCAAGGTTTTATAGCTGGCCAGCTTGAGCACTGTGAACACCATGATGGCTGTGCAGGGCTCCCCTGCCACCTTCTCATGCCAGTTTGCCAGACCAAACACAGCTCTTCAGAGCCACAAGCCACCACGGTCATTAGCCAGCCAAGACCCCAAGCACTGCTGGTTGGGATGCAGGGAAGATGGGGTGTCAGTGTGAAGCAACCCGCGGCCAAGGCAGCCACAGTTCCTAGAGATCAGCATGAGAGGATGGCAAGGGCTGGGCTCACCTGTACTGAGACCCAACACTGCGGCCCACAACGGGGCAAAGGGTTCCGAGGTTCGGGGCACAGCCAGCACTGGGCCAGTGCTCGTTGTTCTCATGGCAACCCACTATGCACACAATGCACACAACGAGCTCGGGGAGCAAACCCACAGGGACAGCAAAGCGCAGGCAGCCACAGCCTGAAACTGGCTCACGCAAACCCTGCAGCAGCATCCTTGGAGAACCCTCCCCTGCCAGAGCCCCAGACCTCAGTGGAGTTCTGCATCTGCCCAAAATGGAGCAGCAGCATGGACCCCCCCGCTCGGCACCTCCACCAGCAGCTTCCCAAGGTCACCCCCAGGGCGAGACATGCTGATGGTGGGGAGCAGCTGTGGCACCCAGCTGTGCAGCCTCCACCGTGTTCGGTGGGTATTGAGACAAGGGATGGTCAACAAGACATGAGGGGGAGGACAAGCTCCACCAGCACCTGCCACTGCTCCTTGTGAGAAGGAACTGCCTTTCCTCCAAGGCAAGAGGCAGCTGACAGCACCTTCCCTCAACCATGCCTTGGAGATGCTCTGAGGGCTGGAGCCCCTCTGCTTTGGAGCCAAACTGGGGAGCTGGGGGTGTCCAGCCTGGAGAAAGCTCTGGGGAGACCTTAAAGCCCCTTCCAGTGCCCAAAGGGGCTCCAAGAGAGCTGGAGAGGGACTTTAGGACAAGGACCTGTAGCGACAGGACATGGGGGAATGGCTTTCCACTGCCAAAGGGCAGCTTTAGATGGGATATTGGGAAGAAATTCTCCCTGCGAGGGTGGGGAGGCTCTGGCCCAGGTTGTCCAGAGAAGCTGTGGCTGCCCCATCCCTGGCAGTGGCCAAGGCCAGGATGGATAGAGTTGGGAACAACCAGGGCTAATGGAAGGTGTCCTTGCCCACGGCAGGGAGTGGAACAGGATGAGCTTTGATGTCTCTTCCAACCCAAACCATTCTGTGATCCTAAGTGACTGGGGACACCGAAGCTGATGACTCCTTCCTCCTCAGCCTCCCTTCACTTCAGGACACTGAGGCAGCCACCAGCGGGTCCTCAAGGAGTGTCAGGAGCCCAGATGCCTCCAGCTGCCACCTCTGGCCATTCCCATCTCGACGTCGAGCCCGGCAGTCTCGCCGGCCGCACTCACCCAGCATTTGACTGAAGAGCAGCTGCTCCAGGTCGCCCAGCACCGTCACCACCAGCTCGGGGTCCACCTTCAGGTACGGCTTCTCCTCGGTGCCCGCCGCCACCGCCGGCCCTTTCCCGCCCAGCAGCTCGTCGTCGCACTTGCCGCCGCCGCCCGCCTCGGGGGCCTTGCTGAGGGGCTTCACCTCGGCGTAGGGCCCGCGGGGGATGCGGCTCGGCTTCCCGGCGGGCGGTGGCTTGGCGGGGCCGGCGGGGCGCGGCGACAGCAGCGAGTGCTCGGAGCGGGACAGGCTCCGCGACATGGCGGGCGCGTCCCGCCCGCG
>WAAG01049156.1:5092-21041 GCA_013390105.1 Tichodroma muraria | reverse complement strand
CGTGCTGGGTGCTGGGTGGGAGGCGGATGAAGCCAGCGCGGGGGTCCCACGCCTCAGCACCCTGCGTTGAAGCACCCCCTGTCCCGCCTGCCATGGACCTCACACCCACCTAGACGCTACGCACCCATTCCCAGGGGGGCCAGAGCATCCCCGTTCCTCCCCAAATTGTGCAGCAAGAGCCCGGGGTGGCCTCAGGAATTCCCCGAGGGAAACTGCGGCCCCCAAACCCAGCAGGGCCTCTCCAGTGATCCTAGGGAATTAAGGGCGGGGGGGGGGAAGAAAGGGAGTAGGATCTGGTTATCATCATTTTTCATTAATTACCCGTCCCTTGGGAGGGGTGAATTAAGTCTATTTGGTGACCTCACGCAGGCTGCCATGGCAACCGCCGGGAAATATTGCATTAGAGCCCATCACTGCTGCCGAGATAAGGACGGGAGGACCGGGGTTGGTGCGAGCCCCCCAGCCAACCCCCGGGCTGGTGATCTGGGGTTCAGCCTGTGGTAGTGCTGAAGAGTCCCAAAAAACCTCGGCCTGGATGGGATAGCAAAGGGTGCCAAAAAAAAAGGGCGTTTTGCACTAAGAGGGGGCTGCTGGGGCAGGATGAGTGCACAAGCTACACCCCAAAGTCACTCGGGGTTCGGAGGAGGGCTGTTGCCTGGGTATAGGGCCTGCTTAGGGGGCAAATCTGCCGGAGTTGTTTCGTTTTGGGGCTGGTGAGGTGATTCTTGGGGTCTCCCAATGTCCCCTGTTCCCTCTGGCTGGGCCCAGCGGAGCCGTGGGAGGTGCCGCGGGCCAGGGAAGCTGGAGCAGGCATGGAGGGAGGGAAAGGATCCGGCCCCCTCTCCGGTGCACAGCTTAATCCCAAAACCTCCCCAAGGAGCAGGGCAGCTGCACTGGGCGCATGCCAGCCCCGCTCGCTCCCTCCTGCTTCCTCCTGGAACATCCTCCCGCTTGCCGCTGGCTTCAGCACTTTCCAAATCGGGGCTCAGCGCTGATTATTCTCTGACTGAGGTGCTGGGACCCAGGTCAAAGCCGGGCTCTGCCAGAAGCCACCGTGGATCTGACCGACTTCTGTCCCTTCAGATCACCTGGTGAAGCTCCCGGCTCTCTTTTTCCCCTTCCCTGCCCATCTCTGGAGCATCCCGCCATCCTCCGCTGCCGCTGCCCTGGCAACCGCCGCCCCAGCATCCTCCCTGGACCCGCCTCCCCAAAATCTCCCCCCAAAGCAAGCGCCAGAGGGGACTGGGGTGGCCTCAGCATGGCAGCGGGGAGCTTGTACTCAGCCCTCGAGAAAGGGGGTGACCCGGGGGTGGGTGTGGAGAGCCAGCGGTCCCTCCGTGCCGGCTCCTTGGAAGTGGGTCATTCCTGGAGCTCGCTGGGAAACTGGGAAGAGGAGGGAAAGGAGCCAGCCAGGGTAATGTCCTGGCGCCGTCCCGGGAGGGATCAGCCCCCTGTGCTTCTCACAGTGTAGGGTTTTGGCCTCCAGCCTTGGCTCCCGTTCCAGCACAAGCCTCTGTGCCCTGTTCCCCAGCAGGACATCCCCGTTCCTGACCAACCCCTCTGGACTCACTCAGGCCTCTGGGCTTGGGGTCAGGGTCAGATCCCTTCTCAGAAACGGTACACTCATCACCCGGGGACGTGGCCCTCTCATGCTCCGGGTCCTCCTGCAGCCTGCGGGCAGAGCAGGGGAGGGTGAGTGATCAGGGGCAGCTGTCTGGGAACCCCCAGGAGATGAGAATGTGGAGCTGTAGGCTCTGCCATGGTCTGGGGACACTGGTCTCATGGCAAGGGGTCACAGAGCACCCTGTCCCCCAAAGAGTCCACCCCCTGCCCCACATCAGCTCCCATGGGTGCCTTAGGAACCCCAGCACCCCAAACCCAATGGGATCCTTCCTTTTGGTACAGAGCTCCCTGACCCAACCCCACCATTTCCCATGGCCACCCCTGCTGGGCCTGCCTGCCTCGCCCTGTCCCCATGCCCCCCACAGCCCCATGTCCCCAGGCACCCCCAGCCCCATGTTCCCCCACCCCCATGCCCCTCCATCCCCAGGGACTCACCGGTACTGGAAGGGTGCCACAGTGGCAGTGATGGGGTGGCTGTGTGGGGGCCCTGAGGAGAAAGTTATGGCCCCTGACCCAAATACGGGGCCCCTCCCCTGCGAGCGGCCAAGAGACTCAGCCCCTGTCCCTGCTGTGGCTGTTCCGCTGCCCTTCCCAGGGGGCCCTCCCAGCCGCCCCCCACCCCTGCCCTGTGCTAGGGGAGCTTTGGGCAACTCGCTGGGCTCCCCCACCCTGCCTGCCCCTCTCCTCCCACTGCCCACTGCCTCTGGCCATTTCCCAGGGGATACCAGGGGTCTTGATGGGGCTTTCTGCCCGCCATGAGCGGGGACACTGGGGCTTCCCTCCCTGCCCTCGGCTGGCTCGTGGCCAGCAGCTTTGCCAGTGGCTTTGGGCTTGAGAGTCTTGGGACTGGGGGCTGGCACCTTCCCTGGCCGAGGAGATGGAGCCCTGTGGAGGACAGGGGACCCCGGCATGCTCAGGGGGGATGTGGTGTACAGTTTGCCATGGGCCATGGCACGGGGCACTGGGATGGCAGACTGGTAGTGGCTGTGGCCAGTGGAGTTGACATTGGCTGTCCCCTTCATCCTGGTGAAGCAGCTGGTGGCAAGGCTGTGGAGGAAGAAGAGGATTCGTTACAGCTCAGCACAGAGGGGGCACCCACAGCCCCTCAGCTGCACCAGACCTGGGTCTTTGTTCCTGCTGGCTAAGGGGGGTGTTCAATGTCCCCATCCTGGGAGAAGGCCACTGCACCCCCCACACCCCAGAGTGAGGAGATGATTTTCCCTGACAGGGATCCTTAGGACCAGGGCACATGTGATGCCCTCCCCTAGGGAGCCCGTGCAGTCCCACCCCTGTATCCCCAGGTCCCTACAGCAGGTCCCTGCAGCAAGGACATTTGGGCACAGACCCTCACCAGTTAGGGCTGCACCACAGGCAGGATGGCGCCATCTTGGCCACTCAAAATTTTTTCCTGCTCCCCAAAACCACCTCCTGATCAACCAAGACCACCTCCCAGACATCTGAAGCCGTCTCCTGGCCACCTAAACCCATCTCCTGGTCATCTAAGACCAACTCCTTGTCACCTGAAACAATCTCCTGTCACCCAAGACCACCTTCTAGTGGCATGAGGACCCAGCTCTGTGACCAAATCTACTGGTGTCTGAGTCCCATCCCCACACTGGAGTGCCCTCCTCGTCCCCAGTGTCCCCCCACATGCTGCCACTTGACACATCTCTCCATGCTCCCACTCTCATCTTGCTTGACCCATGGTGACTTTCCATGTCACCCCTCAGACAGTGCCCTGTGTGTCCCCTCCTTGCCTTGGTGTTTTTCTCCATGTGATAAGGATGGGGTCTCATCCCACCCAAAATGTCCAAAAGCAGGGCTATCCTTGCTACCACCAGTGACAGGGATGACAGTCACAGCAAGTGGAGAAGCTTGTCACTCCTCATGCCCACAGGATTTGCCACAGCAGGCAGAGCAAAGCTCAGCAAGGAAATCAGCCATGGAACAAAGCTCCATCTCCAACTACCTCCTGCCTGCAGTTCTTCAGGAAAAAATCTCAAAACTCAAAGAAAAAGGTTTTCTCCAGGGGATGAAATGATCTCTAGAAAGATGGGGAGCTGTGGTCCCACAGGCACCAGGTGCCACAAATCTCCCGGGACACACATTCCACATGTTGCTCCAGCATGGTTTCACTCAACCTCCTTGAAGGATAACCTCTGAGGAGGGGAAGATTTTTGTTTTCCCAGAACATCCTGTAGGGACTACCAGCTCCGGGCTGGCCACTCATGGTAAGGGTTTCTCCACCTGGTGCTGGCTTAGTGTTGGGTGGGTGCAGTGGGTGCACTGGAGGGTGTACTGGAGCCCACGGAGGCTGGTCCTGGCAGGCTGGGGAATGCAGCCTTCCAGGCCCCCCCGCCCCCCCCCCCCTCCTCTTTCAAACCACCCAGCTGAGACAGAGCTTCTCCAGAGCTGGAGGGAAGCTGTGGGGTGCAGGGGGATGGCTCCATCATCCCAACGGGAACAGCAACCCAGCCTCAGCCCTGCATCCATTGCATTGCCCAGTGTAATACGTGAACAAAGTCCAAAAATGTCCCAAACTGCCCTGTTTTGCCTCTTCCCCAACCTGAGCTGCCCTGAGCCCTGCTCCCCCCAGGCTTTTGGAGGTCTGCAAAGACCAAACCGTGCCCCACATTCTCCCCACCCTGGGATAACCATGTCCCTGCCACAGGCAGCACCGAGGTGAATGCACTCAAATTCCCTTTCTCCAGACCCACGTGAGCTGGATCATTTGATCGTGGAGCCGTGGGTCACGGGGAGAAGGGCTGATGCAGCGGATGAGATCAAGGAATCGCAGCACCAATTCCAGCGCCAGCCGGGAGCTACAAAGATCTTTCCAAGGCAATTTTGATTAAGGGGCAGAGGAAACTGACACACACAGCTCTGGGCTTGCTCTCCCTGAAGCCTCTGAAACAGTGGGATGTTTCAGAGGATGTCTGCCCCCATGCTGTCTCTGTCTCTGCTCGCCATGGTCACTGTGCAGAGGTGGGTGGAGACAGAGCTGGGACAGGCACTCAGGGCCTCTGGAGCAGATCCATCCTCTGACGGGTCACTGCTGGAGTCACTGCGGGAGATGGGATGGAGGCAGGCACGGGGGCTCTGCCGCTCCCACGTGGGCACATAGATCCAGCTGGGGAGCAACCACAGCCCCCAGTGCTGGCACCAGCCCACACCCAAGGGTGCTGCAACGTGGGCAGCAGGAGCCAGGCAGGGCTTTCCCTGTGCCAGTGGGATTTCCCACACCTACAAACGTCACTCCTGGGAGCGTGGAGGCCAGGGCTCAGCACCCAGCTGGATTTTGGGGGCATAATGTTCCCAAACCAGTTGTGAATATCAGCAGAGAGCAGCTCCCCTCTATCCCCTGGTCTGTTCCCAAGCTGTGCCCCACAACCCACACTTACAAACCCCAATTCTACACTTTTTTCCCCTCTCTTTAAGGCAGCCTCTGCTCTGAGAGGGCTGTGCCTGGGGACAGCAGTTCACATCCTTGAGCTGCAAAACACCTTGTGCAAACACAGACAAGGCTGACCTTCATAGAACTACAGAACAGTTTGGGTTGGAAAGGACCTTACAGACCATCACCTCATTCCAGCCCCATGCCATGGTAGGGGCACCTTCCACTATCCCAGGTTTTTCCAAGCCCTGTCCCACCTGGCCTTGAACACTTCCAAGGATAAGGGAACCTTCCTCCTCATAGGTGCAAGGATGATAAAACCACCGGTTCCAAATCACCCATTTCACCCCAAGGTCCCTCACACAAACACCTCCAGCCTCAGCAGCTGGTTCTGGTGGGTTTTCTCCTAACGCAGAGGGAGATCATCTGCCTCCGACTCTATAAAATCTGCTCATCCTCAACCAACACAGAGGCAAAATCTTCATCTAGATTTATGCTTTGACCTTACCTTCCCCAGCACCCGCTGAGCACCACCAGCATGCAGCACTCCTCCAGCCCTGCCTGCTCCCTGGGCATGTGGCATCAGGGCTGTAACCGGGTTTTGTAGATTGTTTTTCCACTTTGGATTTCTCTCTTGTGGACACAACTTCCATTTCTCCTCTCTGAGCCCACCAGCGATGCCACAGCTGCAGCAGAAGCCAAAGCTGCCACACTGGCCACAAGAAAATCAATCCTTCTCTTGTACTCACAGGGTTGAGGCTTCTCAGGAGATGCCAATGCCTGCTGGAAGCCAGGCTCAGAGCAGTCCTTTTCCCACCACACACACCTCAGGTGTCTCCAAGGGTTCTGCTCTGCCTGGCTAAGCACTACTGACCCCTCCCTGGGCTTCACTCTGCTCTAGAGATGCCATGGGCTTCCTGGGGGATGGCTGAGGGATGATGAGGATGTGGCCCTGCTCCCCCAGCCTGTGACACCAGATGGACCCTCATGCTGGGGACCCACACCCAGGGATGCCATCAAAGGGATAAACCAAAGCAACTCCTGCCAAGTCCCTAGTCCCCCCAGCAGCTCCAGGAGGAGCCACTCCTTTGCCCAGAAGCCCCTTACACATCCAGCATCAACCACCATGAACTAAAACCATTCCTGGGCAAGATTCAGCCCATCCTTGTTCCCAAAGAATTCTTCCTTTGCCTCCAGACTGATCTTACCCTATCCAAGCTTTGCCCCCAGGACTGGGTGTCCCTGGTATATGTCCCATGTGTGACGATGGCAGGGGAGAGGACGAGTGCCCCATCACGCTGTGTCACGCTGTGTCACGCTGGCATCCTGCTGCCTCTGCCCGGCTAAAGCAGGTCATGGCTTGACCCAGATAGACCCAGCAGCTCCTTTGCAATTAGCTTAAAAGGGAAACAACTTTCTCCTTCAGCCCAGGAACAGCTCTTAGGAACAGGCTGCTGCTCCCCTCCGGGTGACATGAGCCCTGGGAACTTGCACCTGATGCTTTTATTTGGGGACTTGCAGCTGCTAGGTGAGTTTTTGGCCCCATCACTCCCCTGGGTACCAGCCTGGGATCACTGGGTCTCGTGGTAGTGGAAAGAAGCAGGTGGATATTTTAGCACCAGGGGATTTTGTGGAGCAGCCACAGCAGTGCAGTGGGCAGCAGAGCCATGCCTGGGCATCAGGGCTGAACCTCCTGGGCAGCTGGAGGTGTTCATCTCCCAGCCAAGCAGAGGATACTCATTGTACGTGCCTCCAGAGCTCAGGTCTGGAGGTGAACTTCAGTTTTTAATCCCAGAGGAAAGGCAGGATTTGATCCCTTTGGATGATGCCATACACAGAGTTAAGGGTGTTCGCATTGAAGGAAAAGCCTTGGCCGAGCTGTCCTTCATCCCAGGAGAGACACAAGCCAGCACATCCCTGAAGGCATCTCCTTCAAAGAGGCATCTGTTGTGCCCGGAGCTTGAACTACTTCCTCAGCCTCGTGTCCAAATCCATCTCACACGTGTGATTTTAGCAGCCAGAAAAGAACTGGGACCTGGAGCCTGGTCTCATTTCATGACCCCATTTCCATGACCTAGAGGGGTCACTGGAGCATTCTCAGCACCGAAGCAGACCTGCTTTGGAGCCATCCATCACCTGAGCTGAGCTTGGGAACAGCCTCTGGCCCCACGGGGGATACAATGAGTGGCTGAAGCCCGTGGCTCCACCACTGTGCCTTGGAGGGGTCCAATCACGGGAGCTCCCATGTTCCCAAGAGAACAGGGAACGGCTCTGCAAGCGTTTTGCTCTGTGTCTTGTAGCATTTTGAAGTGACTTTTATAAGCGAGGTAAAATTTGCTTCTCTCCTATCTCTCACAGCTTAGATCCCTGTCAGGGATGACATACTGTCCTGTGTCCCAGGATAAATGTGTCAGGAGTCTGAGCATGGACAATGAGTGATGGAAAATGTGTTCAACCCTTCAGCCTCTGCTGGCCTCTTACTGCTGTTCTGTGCCTGTTTCCCCAGTCTGATGCAGCCTCTGGAAGAGGTAAGAGAGCTGAAACCAGGCTGATAAATAGGAAAAAAGGAGGATGGAGCCTTCCCCGGGTGTGCTGGGATGCAGAACAGCTCTGTAAATTGGGAATCGTCCTTGAGACACCCTTGGGACTGGCAGCACAGGAACACCAGGGACTGCAGCAGTGTGCCAGGTGTCCCCAGGGAGATGCTCAGGGGCTGCAAAGCATCTTTCATTTTCATGGGTGAGGGTGGAGGGGGGAACCCCAGGGTGTGAGTGGCATGAGGAGCTGAGCTCTTGCCAAAGGACAGGACCTGTCCTGTTGCTGTGAAACAGCTGTCCCCAGAGGCTGCTTCCTTTGCAGCCCTGTGCAGAATCCAGCCTTGAGCTGCCATCATGGATGGCCATGCTCCAGCACAGCCTCCTCCCTGGCACGCTCGGGAAGGGCAACAAAGAAAAGGCTCCTTGTGACACAAGAAACATAAAACTTTCCAAAGAGAAACAGAGGAAGACAGGGCAGAAAGGGGCCTTCAGAGGAGAACAAGCTGCTGATTCAGCCACCAGGCCCAGCCCTCCAGCCCCAGTGCCCCGGCCAGGACCTGGCCTGCCCACCAGCCAGTGTCATTGCCTGGGACATTGCCACCACCCACGTCGCCGGGGAACCAGGCTGGGTCCTTCCCCAGGGAGGTCCCACTGCTCCCCTCTCCCACCCTTCTGGAGGGCAATGTCGGGCTGGGTGCAGGCAGGTGGTTCTCCTGGGTGCAGGCAGTGGGTGGGCAGGCAGGTAGAAGTGGAGGCCAACCAGACACAGTGCTGCCTGTCCTGGATGTCTGTTCCCTCTGGATGCTGGGAGCTCTGAGAGCTGCTGGCAGATGAGCAGGGGCAGACACTGAAGGACAGAAATCAGTTGTTGTCCAAGCAGAGGTCATAGAGAAATCACAGAATTCTCAGATTGGCAAAGACCTCCAAGAGCATCAAGTCCAACTGCTAACCCAGCACTGCCATACCCATCGCTAAACCATGTCCCCAAGTGCCACAACCACACGTTTTTGGAACACTTCCAGAGATGTGCAGCCTGTAGCCACAGCACTAATCCCTGCCTTAGCCCCTCCACAGCAATCCCATTAGCCACTTAACCCACTTCAATAAAACCGGCTCTGAGCAAAGCTGAGCTCTGGGCTGGACCTGCCGCGGGTACAGCCAGGGAATCGAGCTCTGCTCGGACTGGGCTGTGCCCGGCACAAATCCTGCTGCAAGATGAGGCTGGATGGTCTGGGGCCGGGACAGAGCCTGGGAGCTGTGCGGGCGTCTGTGCAAGAGGCTGTGTGAGAATCTGGGGGGGAAGGACGGACGACGGTGTGAAGGGCTGGGCAAGGGTCGTCGTCGCCCAAGGCTTCTCCCCGGGGTATCCCGGCCACACGGTGCCCGGTTCGCCACGGCCCCGGCGCGTTGCCCCGCCCCGGTCTCTCACAGCCCCGGATCCTGCCGGCGGGTACGACACCTCCTAGGCCGGGGCCACGGGAGCCCGGGGCAGGTGTGTCCCCTCCGCCGAGCAAGTCCCCCGGCAGGTGGGTATGGGGAGTGCCCGGCAGAGGCCGGGGCGGGGCGCAGCGGGGGCGTCCCCGGCCGCCGGCGCCGCGGACATTCAGGAGGCGCCGGTGCTGGACAGCTCCGCCTGCGGCACCGCCCCCCGGCACCGCCCCCCGGTACCGCCCCCCGGGCCGGTGTCACCCCCCGCCCCGACCGGTGTCACCTCCACCCGGTACGCATCCCGAGCCGGTGTCACCCTCCCCTCCGCCGGGTACCACCCCCTGAGCAGATGTCACCCTTTCCCCCGAACCCGGTGTCACTCTCCTCGGTCCGGAATCGCCTCCCAGAGCCGGTGCAGCCCCCCCAGGACGAGCGTCACGTCCTCGAGCACATACCCGTCCCCTCTCCAACCCGGTGCCCACCGGGCCGGCAATGCCCGAACCGCCTATGTCCTGTGGTGCCTGTCCCCCTCGGGCCACCGCCGCCAGCCAGCCCCAGGGACAAGCCCAGCGTCAGAGGCCCCCTGCCTCCCGGTCCCCCGGCTGCCTGCCTGGGACGGAGCCATCTGTCCGGTGCCTGGTTCCATCTGTCCCCAGCAGCACTGCCTGTTACGTCCCAGCGTCCCCAACACCCATAGGGAAAAGGGTTGGGCTGTGCCTCCGTGGGGTGACACCCCACTGAACCCTCTCCAGATGCCCCTGCAATGAAGGGTCACCTGAGAAGGTTTGGGTTGTGCCTGAGGTTCTCCCACTCTCCTCGGCCTCCCACTCTTCCCGTGCTATGTGGCAAAAGCCACAAAGCCATCGGTAGCCCTGCAGACGCCTCCTCCAGCACGAGCCACCACCGGACACCTCAGAGCCCAGGGTCCCTCCGGCATCCAGCACCATAGCCAAAACACAACGTCTCGTATTGCACATCCTGAGGGCTTCAAAACCTTCCCAACACCACCCCAAAACCTTCCCAGAACCTCAGTGCTGCCGTGGGGCCAAGGACCTCCCAGTGTCGGGCCAAGGACCTCCCAGTGTCGGAACAAGCCCTGGGCCAGGAGCTGTCCCACAGCTCTGGTGATGTTCAGCCGAACTCTTGTCTGGGCCAAAACTCCATGGAACCAGTTGCATCGTTTATTTAGCCCTGTGTTCCTGCAGCATGACACACCTGGCCCTTTGCTCCTGAGAATCTCCTGAGCAAGACCGGATGTCGCGGTGTCTGCGTTCGCCGCCACTGTGCGGAAACGGCCCCCCCAGTCCTTGACCCACGAAACCTGGAAGCCCCTGCTGGATTTTGGCTTGGCTGCTGGGGTGGCGGGGAGAGGCAGCTGCACGGCAGGGCTGCAAAACACATTAACTCAGCAGATGCTGTCGCCTTCGCAGGCGTATGTGAGTGCTGGGTGGTCAGGATGGTCGAGGGAGCAGCTGGGCTTGTCCCCCCCATCCTGGCACTGGCAACGCATCCCCAGCACCCCCGGCGCTCCCTGTTGAGACCCTCACTGCCTGTCTGCTCCTTTCAACACTCGGCTCTCTCAACACACAGCAGGCAGAGTGGAGTCATGGGGGTACCCAAAAAGGCATTTTTCCCCCCTAATGCAGGTTAAGGATTTAAAAATGCCACTGGGAACATGGGATGGTTATCACTGGGGACACAGCAACAGGGTGCACCACAAAAGTGGGAGATTAAGCCCTAAGAGCAGAGACACAGAGCTGAGGATGTGCCATCATCACAACCGAGCTCCAAATTGGGGCGGTTTTAGATGCTGAACCTACTTTGGGTGATGAACCGAGTGAATGAAAGTCAACTCATGGATCTGATTCCAAACTGAACCCCTCAATCCCTGCCCCAATATGGGCCATTCCCGTCACAGACCATTCCTACCATGAGTGAAACTGCCTTGTCTGGTCTTACCTGGCCAAGCGAGACAGGTCTCCCCTAATCCATCCTGTAAAAAATTAAGCTGCTCTTGCAGCCTGGACTCTTCTGCAGGGTTTGCCCCGATAGCCCCACACACCCACTGGCACCCAAAGGGGGTTTCCCTTGGGATAACCAGGTATTTGCAATGGAAAGCAAAAGCCACGGGGAGCCCTTAATGGGATGAGTGGATTTTCCAGTGAGCTGTAAATCCGCAGTGGCTGCTGGCAAACACCTCCCTGCTCGCTCTGGAGGAGGGGGTGTGTGTGTGTGTGTGTGTTGCAACAGTCACCACTCCAGAGGGATCCACATCCCCAGTGTTTATTAGAACAACTCCATGATGCCAACATCCCAAGGGAGTTGAGGACTGTCACTAACTTAATACATGAGACTGGAAGAGGTTGGCAGGGGCTGGCAATGTTCTCCCTGGCCCAAATACCCCTCACCACCCCCAGCACAGGCAGCAGCTCCAGTCCCACGACCCTCTTACACCTGAAATTAAACCTTCTCCCTCCAAAGGATGCAGCCATCGGAGCCATCATGAGGCCATCACAGCTGGAGGATGCCTGACTTTCCTAGAGGGGAGCCCAAGCATCCCTTAAACATCCCTTCAGTATCCCTCAATCCCTTGAGCATCCTGCCTGCCCGCAGCAAGCAGCCCACTCCTGCCTTCCCTCGCCCACCCCACGCTGCACATCCCCTGGTACGGACGTCCCAGCACGGAGCGAGGAGGGGTTGCAGAGCCCAGAGGGGCGAGAAGAGAAGGCGGGGGAGAAGGGGTGGAGGAAAAGTCGTGACTTAACGCCCTGCCCTGCCCAGGGGGAGTTTCCGCTGCCGGAGGCGGCGCCGCCCGGCCGCATCCGCACGGGCCTTAGATGCGATCTGAGGATGAGAACGGAGAACGAGCACAAATCCGGTTCCCCCTCCACCTCCGCTCCTCCACGGGTGCAGGGGAATCCAGGGAATTCAGGCAAACAGTGGGAGACGTTAACTCGAGGGCTGGCTCCACTCCAAACCCGCTCCCCGCAGCACAGCTGAGACCTTCGGAGCCCGATTCCCCCACGCCGGCGGTAAGAGGATGCTAGGACACCAGTCCCGCTGCCCCAGCCGGCCCCGGGCATGCACGGCTTGTCCCCACCTGTTCCCTCCACATGCGATGCCTTGGGGCACTCCAATCCCCAGTGCCGGCAGGGTGGCAGCAGGGCAGGGGTCAGAGTGGCACCGAGACCCGCTGCTGACCTGCTGCTCGTGGAAGGGAACTTGCGGGATGTCATCCCACAATGAAACTCATGGCAGCCCGGCACCGAGATGGGGTGACCCAGAGCCCCTCATTAAAGTCACAAGGGCAGGGACAGTGCTACAGGTGATTTGGGGCCGAGACGGGGCATTGACCAGACAAGCTCAGAGAAGTGCAGGGGGATCGAGTCCCACAGCCAGAGACAGCCTCACCTCAGCTCCTACCCCACCACGACCCCCTGGGACAGAGCAGAGCTTCAAATCCTCCCTGGGCTGCTCATCCAGGACCTCCCCCCACCCCAGTTAATGAAAATCTTGCTCTCCCCAATTATTGTGACTTCCTACGATGGTGGTCATGGGTGCCACGTGCCAGGGGATCCTCCAGCCCTACAAGTGTCTCCTGACCCAGGCAGTCAATCCACAGCAGTGCCCGGTGTCCGTAGCACCACCCAGATCCTACAGCACAACTGGGCAAAGCTCATTAGAGGTCACTTGATAATGAGCAGGACCCAGGTTGTGCCAGCAAACACACCAGGGAAGCCAACAGAGCCTGCTGGGACAGGTTGGTGGCTGATCTGTCATCTGGAGCATTCAAAGAGTTCCCACAGGTGCTGGCAATGTGCCACCTGACTGCAGCCTGTGCCTCAGTTTCCTCATGCACTGCCACCAGCCTCATCACCACCAGTGCCATCGACTGCCCCAGCAGGTCCTGGCTCCCTTGCAGAGCACTCCTCTGGGCTTGGTTAGGGCTTGGGGACCAACCTTGCCCAGCCAGGACAGGCCAGTGACATAAGATGGGCTTTCCCTGGGGACACACAGGGCAGTGGGCACAGGCAGTGTGGTCCCAGCTGCTCCCTCCCTGTCACTGCTGTTTTTCCCACTGCACAGGGCACAAAGGGCTGTGGGAGGACAGAGGGTGCTGTCCCTGCCCTGAGTGCCACTAAATGGATGCGCCAGACAGGTGAGGGGGGACTGTCACCCATTTGCCAGAACAAGGCGAAGGGGGGCCACATGGTGGTGGGAACAAATGTTGAAGACTTCCATCCAGTACTGATGTCCCAATCCCATACTGGTGTTCCCACTCCAGACTGTTGTACCCAGCCCAGGCTGATGACCAGGCACTTTGCTGGTGGTGGAGCATGCCAGACCTCCCCAGGGAGCGTGTGCAGGTGAGGGGACATCCTGCTTGGTCAGTGAGCAGAAGTGGCTCTACAAGGGTCATGGGCAAGGAGAGGCACTCTCCTCCCACAGTGCCTGCTCCAGCTCCTCACGGATCCTGTTCCAACCAGAAAGGAGGAACACGTCCCCAGGGTTCTCACTTGGTGGCTGCCCCAGCTGGTGGCACTGGGGACAGCATGCCCAGCCTGGTGGCACCACATCCTGTCCCCACAGCAGTGCCAGCCTGCACCAGGGGCTCCCACCACCAGCCCAGCCAGAGCTGAGGGGGCTGCAGTGGCCCCACTGAGGTCAGGGGTCCCACCGGCCATGGGGTCAGTGACTGCACCCAAGATCCAGCCCGAGGGGGTCACCTGATCCCCTGTCCGTGGCCCAGGCCCCACATCCCGCTCCAGGCCTGGGGCCCGCTCCCATCCGCAGCCGGAAACACCTTTTTCCTGTCCGTGGGGCTGCATGGGGGGGCAGCAGGAAAAAACCTCGTGTCCTGGCAGGTTATTTACATCCTGCTGCCAGTGGGGCCAGCCTGATTCCCTCCACGTCCCCACATGCACCTCAAGCTCTGCTCCAGCCCTGTCAGCCTCATCCCTGTCCCCATCCTATTCCTATCCTCACCCCCATCTCATCCCATCCAGTACCTATCCTCACACCATCCCTATCCTCATCCTATCCCCAACGCATCTCACCTCATCTCACCCCATCCCTACCCCTTCCCTATCCCTGTCCCTGTTCTAATCTTATTTCCCATCCCAGTTCTCATCTCCATCCTTTCTTCACCCCTGTTCCTCTCCGCAATGCCAACCCCCTCTCAACACACCAAGACTGGAGACCCCCCTTACCAGAAGGAGGATCCCAAATCCTGCCTCGGGGATACCCTTCTTCTCCCAGTGAATGCCAGAGCTCACCCAGTCCCACAGTCCCCATCCCAACCTGTCTCCCCTCTCCCTGGCCTCTCAGAGCCAGCTCCCTTGCCAAGATGTGTGACACGTCCACATCCCAGGAGCTTTCTGTCTCATTCGGTCCTAGGAAAACATTGTGGGGAAACTGAGGCAGGGGGCTGGCAGGGCTGGGAGTGACCTGAGGCCAGGGCCAGGGGCAGTGCCGGGGCATGTGCGGGCAGCCCCTGCCCCCCCAAGAGGCACAAGCCCCGCACCCCCGGCACAGGCACTTACTCAGCACCGCGAAATGACTCAGCCAGGATCCGGCCGGGCCAGCCGGGATTTCCTGACTCAGCTCCCCCGGCTGTGAAACTGGGGGGGCCCAGCCCCTTCCAACACCAACAGGCGCTGCTGCGGGGTGTAGGGAGCTCCCCCATCCCTGTGACCCCCTTGGGAGCACACGGGCCCTCTCTGGCACAGGGGATAATGGCACAGCAGCTATGGCAAAGCCTCGGGGAACGCAGGCAGCACCCCAAAAACCCATGGGAAGCCCTGCCTGCACGGGGTCTCGCCCGCTCTGGGCAGTTGTGGGTATCCAGCAGGGCCGGCTGCGGGCCTGGCATCCCGGCACACCCAGACTCGCTGGCTCCCCTCCCAGCTGTTTTTTTCCTAGGTGAAATCCAGGCAAAAAGAGTCATCCCGGCACATGCACTCGGCGGGTCTTCACCGCTTCCCTCGCACAGGGTGACTGAGCACCTCTGTGTCTCATGGGGCACGGCCTAGTATGAAGTCACCTCAAAGTTTTCCCTCTGTCCTGTGCCATCCCAGTTTGGCTGCAACATTCCCAGCTCCAGGGAGTGTGGGGATGGCTCCTTCACCCCAGGGGGTGGAGGATCCCCATGGGAAGCACCCAAGGATGCCTACAGCCCGGAAGCACCTTCTCAAAAAATGAGGGCAGACACCATGATCTTCCAGCACCGACCTGCTCTGCCTGCAGAATGGAGATGTGGGGCAGCCGGACACACATTTTTGACAGTCCCTGTGCTTCAGTTTCCCCCGTCACCCTTTGCTGGCCATTTTGTGCTCCCCAGGACTGAACTGGGGAGGCACCACAGCATCTTCCTGCAGCCCCCGTCTGCCGGGGACAGGAATTGGGGATGTCCAGGGGACACCGAAGGCACTGGGACACAGGAATTTGCCAGCCCGGTCATGCTGCTGCTTCCGCTGCTGAAATAGTGTCTCTGCGGAGAGGTGGGGACATTGTGGGGCACAGGAGAGGGGATGCGGGGGCCGCCCCGAGTGTCAGTGCCAGCCCCCACAGCTGCTGCCCGTGCTCCCCGGTCCCTGCCAGCATGTCTCTCGTGTCACGGCTGTTCCCCCAGCGTGACCCCATCACTTCGGTCCTCAACAGGGTGTTCCCCATCATCTGCCGCCCCCACCGTGTCTAGCTAGTCCCCGATGGGGGGTCCTCCATCACCACCCGTTGTCCCCCTCTGTCAACGCCGATTCCCGCAGGATGACCCGAGTGGTGTGTCCCCGAATGTCACCGCCAGTCCCTGTTGGGGTGTTCCCTGGTCTCCAGCGGGGTGTCCCTGCCTTCCAGGGCCACGCAGGATGTCCCTCATCACCCCCGCTCCCACCGGCGTGTCTCCCGAGTCTCCCCGCTCCCACGGGGAAGTGCCCCACGGCCCCGACCCCGGTGCCCCGCTCACCGCTCG
>WAAG01049154.1:2135-16401 GCA_013390105.1 Tichodroma muraria | reverse complement strand
CAAGTGCCTCAATTTTCCATCCATCCCATCTTTTTGCAACCTTTAAAACAGAAAAACTCCTGAGCTGCTTTTTCCTGTCTGTGGGTGAACCACAGGTCAGTGGAGTTTTAATGCTGGTTTTGAAGACAGGTTCACAGGTATTCTGTATTTGTGGAGTGTTAGTCACTGCTGCTACTGATGAAGTGATGAGGATGAGATAGGGCAACCTGTGATATCAAAGGTAGGAATAAACAGATGGTTGTAGGCAATTGTAGGCATTCCTTGAGCACCTGCCTGCATGCGCTGGAGTCCCGTGCGTGGGTCTAAGAAATACATCTGAACACTCTGGGATCTGACCAGTGGTGGGAGTTATTTACGGTGTCTGTCTGCACAAATTGTAATTTTGGTTGATGATCAGGAAACAGCAGAAGGGTTTGAAGCAGTGTGTTCCCGACTAGGGGCATGGAAAGGAAAGTGCAATATTTTTCCAGGGGCTGCAGGAGGGTTTTTGGCAATGGAAGAGCGTTGCCTCCAACACAAGGATTCAACACAAGTGCCCCACAGCTTTTCTCCCCAGTCTTGTGACAGCTGCTGTCTGAAGTGGTACACAATAAATGTGGAATGTGTTTCTGGTAGATTAGAAGGGCCTTGTGTGGGCTGGAGCTCATGGAGGTGGGTATTTCTGTGATGGCAGTACATGTTTGTTTAGTCTTTACAAAGTACTGGAAAATATGCTGTCACATCACATAGAATGATGGAGAGATGTCAAAGAATTACCTGCTGATGGTAAACAGAAGCAAGGGTAAGATATGGCAGCAGAGTGTCAAGATGTGATAATTACTAGGCTTATTTCTTCATGTTGTTTTGGGCTGGGCCTGCAAAGAATTGTCTAATTTTGGGGTGAGAGGTAATTTTTCAGTACATACCATGGCTGAGAAATGTGCTTTGAATTCTGTTAATTATATTGCAAGTGAGTAAATCAAGACTTGCTTTGTTGCAGTAGTTATATAGGGATTCTTCAGCACCTCACTGATTTCACAGGTTTGTGATGAAATGTTGCTGTGCTTACATCTTCAGTATGTGATGTTCCATCATGGGAATGAGGAGGTCTTTAGCTGTTTTGTTTCATCAGACTTGGCAGTATCTGCAGTTGAAGTCTAAGAGGCTGCATAACTTCTTTGTGTTCTCATCTCTAAAATTGCTTGTTCTGGAATGTATTGTCTTCTGCAGTTCTTTGGGTAAAACCTCCTATTTTCTCTATTCTTGTGGACCCTATGGTTAGAAAAAATGGGAGAATTGTATTTATATGTGCCATTTCTTTGATTCTTAAGCTGGATTAATCTTTAGGTGTGTATCTATCAAAGACATTTCAGTCAAGGAGCCTGGTTTAAAAAATGAGCAAATAAAAAACAAAGCGAAGCAGAGACAGAGATTTTTCCATGAGTACCGTAAGCTAAATGTCAAAACTCCCTACCTTTCTCTATCTATGATCTTTTGTAAAATAAGAAGTGAGGTTTATTTTGGGAAACAAACCAGCTGTGCAGCTGTGGGCACAAGGCTTTGCATGAGATTCTTTCTAAAGCCTCTAATTTCAAGGTGAGGCAAAGCCAGGATAGAGTGAGACGAGGGATGAAGCAAGTGATGCTTAGCTTATTACAGAGAACAGTGGCTGTGGTTGATATGTCACTCCTGAGGGTGTGACAGACCTGGAGATGGCAGATGTTCCAGGTGGCTGAGGTTGTCCTGCTCCATTTGCTGCCAAGCTGTTTGCAGCATTTGCCCCAGCGGTGCTTATTGCAAAATGGCAAGGGTGATATCTTAATGTGATGGAAAAAACAAAGCTGCCATTTGTAAAGATACCAGGGAATAGATCAAAGAATATTTACTAGAAAAAATCTGAGTAAGGCCATCTCTGAGGATCAAGGGGACATCTGTCTGCAAATCAACAAGTAACTGTCACTGGAAGAAAAAGTTGTTTTATCTCAGTGTCAATCTCCCAGACCAAGAATGCTATTCAACACCCAGCTGACCCTCACATGAGGAGACAACTCATCAGTGTTTATACTCTGCCTCATAAATATATATAATAGTTTGATTTTAAAAGCCAGGAAAAAACACTAAGCAGACCCTGGGTTTGGGGTGGTGGTTTGGTGGTGGTGGTTTGTTGGGTATTTATGTACTTTTTTTACCTTCCTGTGTAGTTTGTTTGTTATGTGCAGGTCTTTGGGTCTATGTATTTTTCTCTGTTTCTAATTAAAGGAATATCAGCGATATTAATCTTTTGTGTTACCTGAGATGATACCTTGACAAGTAACAAATTGTTCTAACATTCTAGTGTTTTATTATTTGTATAGCTTGTGATCATATGTATTTGGTTTATATGTCAACATTTTCGTAGGGGAGGGAGAGCAGGGAGGCTTCTCAGGAGAATCTGCCAGAAGCTTTTGCCTGTCCAAGATGGACCCAAAACTGGCCAAGGCCATCAGTGGCATTGGGATTGTCTCTGGGATAATATATTTAAGGAAGGCAAAATGTTACTGAACAACAGCAATTGCAGCTGGAGAGAGGAGTAAGAACATGAGAACAACAGCTTTGCAGACACCCAGGCTGGTGAAGAAGGATAGGGGGAGGTGCCTGTCTTTACTACTAGGTGAGGCAAGAGCATGCTGTGAGGAATATAGGCTGTCCTAGCTAAACAGGCAGAAAAATGCTAGGACCTCTCTTTGCCATGTACTTAGCACCTGGAAATCACTGGGGAGGGAGGTTTGTTTGTTCCTGTTTTCTTCGTTCGTTTTGGCTGGTGCTACAGCGTTGGATGTTTATTCATCCATAAGTTCTGATTAAGTACTGCAGGAGGATCATCGTGTTCACATTAGGAGCAGCAAACTCTGAACTCTAAATATGGAAGCCCTGTGTTCCTGCTGAACTTCCTACAGCTGAGAGTTTATATGGTCAAATTTTGTACAAAATCCTTGCTCAGACTGAGGCATTGGAATTGGTTCTCTGTTGGAGGCTATGTTGCTTTAGTCCTGTCATAGAGTTCTCATTCCCTAATTTAGCATCTGTCCAGTTTATCACCAGGAACATCTCTCACACGTTCTGTGTGCAGGCATATCTGCTTCAGGTTCCTCTTGGATTCTGAGGACTCAAGCAGTGGGATTTAAGTTTCTTTCAAGTGGCAGAATCACCATGGAATCTATTTAAAGAAAACAGAGAACTACAAAACATTCAAAATTCTGGGCAAATATTTGTATTTGAGCAAATAGAAATATTCATATGTTAATGAAATTTCCATTTTGCAACTAAGAAGTTTCCATATATGAAGCTTTCCTTGTGATGTGAGCTGTACAGAAAAGACAGTTGCTTTAAAATACTAACTTCATGGTGAATTAACTACAAATGACATCTTATTTTACTGTGATTAAAGAAAACCCCAGCAAGTCTGCTTTTGAGTGTAGTGCAGTAATGCTAATTTATAGCTTATTCTGCCATGACATTGCAACCCTTTTTTTTTTAAAAAAGACTTTTTTCAGGCAGATGCCTACATCAGTGGAAAACTGTAATTCTACAGAGAAGTACCAGAATTAGGTAGTAGACCAGCTAAAAACTGAATAAAAACTACCTCAAGCTCTCCAGCTACAGGCAGTATTTAGGGAACATTACTGAGTTTAATGAGCTCTTTGCCACCTTACTTTTTCTTATTAATAACCAGCTCTGGACTGGAGAATCAACCATGAATATTTAAATTTGCTGATAACCTAGAAATGAAACTCCAGACTCAATAAAACTCAAGCAGGCATAGAGAGGTACTTAAAATTTTTAACACAAGAATCCTCTTGGCTTCAATGGGAATTTCACCTGAATGGAAGCCTTAGGATCTGTTGCAACTGAATTATATGAAATGAATAAGCAATGGCTCTAGTGAAAGGAAAGAGCATCTAGAGTGGAGTTTTTGTGTGGAGCAATCTGTGGAACAAAGCTGCCGACGATGAAAATGCCATTTTTAACTCCTTAATCTAACTAGCTAATCTAGGAGTAAGATCCTGTTCAAACTGAGTAGAGCATTCAGTCTCTTAAGAAAATGTGTACAACTCTGAGAGTTTTACTGTGTGGAGCCATGTTTCTGCTGGAGTTCAAAACAGAGAATGCTAATATATTTCATGAGTGATCTCATTGAGGTTAATCAAGGTGTAGTGAGGGAAAATGTGCCTCATTCATCAAAACCGGCATAAGAAACCAATTTCTTTTTGAGGAATATTCTGACAAGTGAAGGGACTGGAGAAAACCACATGAGAAAAACATGCTGATGTTGTGCAGCTTACTGTGTGTTTAGTTCTGACAAAAAGTTAGTTTTCCTGCACTTTTTCTTTTTTAATATAAGGTGGTTTTGTTTTTTTTTTCCCTGAAAAGATTACAGTACAAGAATGCTTTAAGCAAATGCAGTTAATGTAACCAGCAAGCTGTCACTGGGGGTCACTGGGATCCCGTGTCCTGTCCACAGTCTCTCCCAGCTCTCCGTGGGTGGCTGACACTCAGCTCAGCCCTCCATGGCTGTGCAGCCCACCAGGGCCAGCAGGACCCCGATGCCCAAAGCCAGGCAAGCATCTTCTCAGGACAGGCTGACCCACCAGGGGTGGCAGAATCCTGTAGGAATTTGGCTCTCTTGGCGTCCTCTCTGCTTTCAGCTGTTCCCAGTGTCCTTGTCCCACAGACCCTGGCTCTGCCAAGCACCGCCGGCTTCTCCGGGTGCCGAAGGGTGTCCAATGGGGGAGGCAACAGTAGTGCGAGCGACAGTGATCTTCCATTTGGGATTGCTGGGGACAACTTGGACCAGAACAATATCCATGAGGCTGTGGCGCTGGATGGGATTCATCCCAATATGTCCCAGCAGGAAGCCCCTAAATCATCGACCCAAGCTCCTGAAAGACAAGGAGGTCCATGCTGGCTCAGTGTTCTCCAGCTGTATCTGACTGGACAGGAAGAGCTTGGACTTTCCAGGAAACTCCAGCCCTGTTAATCTAATCTTGATACCAGGAAAAATGGTGGAGAAGGTCATACTTGGCACTACTGGGAAGTGATGGAAGAACAGTGCCAGCATCAGCCATGGGCAGCGTGAGATAACAGAGGGAAATTCCTGCCTAAACTCGTTGATTATCCCACTGCCATAAGGTCACCCATCTCATGGATGATGGGAAGGCAATGCAGGCTCTATTTCAGGATTTTCAGAGCAGTTTAGATCCTATCCCTCACAGAACCCTTCTGGAGCAGGTGTCCAGGTGTGAGATGAGCAGGGACAGGGTGTGCTGGGTGAAGAACTGGCTGATGTACTGGTTTTCAATGGGATAGGAACCATTTCCTTCCCAGTAAGTGGCACAGAGCTGGGTTCGGATTCAGGATGGGGATGTGGTGGATAGCACACAGATGGTTTTGGATGTTGCTGAGCCAGGGCATGCCCTCCTCTGGCTCTGGAGGGTCCAGTGTGATAATCCATGTTTTCCTCTGGGAAGGGAGGGATGAGTGTTGAAGAAAGAAGTAAGGAATGCATTAAACGCCTGTGCCGTTTTGACAGAGAACACACTCTGTCCCTGTTTGTGAGGTGACCACAAACAGGGACAGATGATCCATGTCCTGGAAGGGGACAGTGTTATTTCTGCAAGGTTTTTTTCCTTTAATGTATTTAAAAACACTCTTTTGATTGTGCCCCACATTTCTGGCCACCTTCATCTCCAGCTGATCTTTCTCCACACCAGACTTCTCCCTACAGTGGCAAGAAGCACCTGTGTTTTCTTCTCCTGACCTGGATTCCACGGGGCACACGTCTTCCTCTTCCATTTTCTTTCCCACAGAAGATGCCTGTTCAGGCAAGCCAGCCTTCTGCCTCGCCTGCTTGGCTTCCGACATTTGGGAATTGCCTGCTCCTGTGCCCTTAGGAGGTGATGTTTCAAAAGTGACCAGCACTGATGGACCCCAGCACCTTCAAAACCATTTTCCCCGGGGACCTTGCTTAGCAGTTCCCTGAGCAGCCTGAAGTCTGCTCTCCTCATGCCCCGAGCTGAGGTTTTGCTGGCTCTTTTCCTCGTGTCAGAGGTTTGAACCTCGCTTTATTTGTGGTCACTGTGGCCAAGATGGCCCCAATCCCTGCTTGGCTCAGGGCACGTGGGGCTCAGACAGAGGCCTGGCTCCAGGGGGGCTGAGCTGGAGAGTCCTGGGCTGTGGGGGGCTCCCCCCTTACTGTGAGGAGGCTCTCCGGGGAGAAAGAAGGGTCTGGCACGAGCCACGAGGCCCCTGGCCAAGGGCGGCAGAGGACGTGTCTGTAGCAGATGCTGTCTGGGAGGAGGTGTGGGAAGGAGGGAGCGTGGGGCTGAGCTCAGAGGGTGTTTCCCCGTCCCAGCAGGCAGAAAGCCCCTTGCACACAGCAGGAGCCAAGTTTCAGGTCACCAGGAACAGCCCCTCCCTCACCGGTGCTCCCAGCCCCCCACAGAGGTTGGTTATGCCCATGGGTGCTGCCAAGGACCGTTCCCAGGGGAACAGGGTTGCACACCCTAAAAAGGGGGATGAACACCCCAGGGGCAATGCCAGCACAGAGGGGGAATGAACGGCATGAGTGTGAGAGGGCCACCTCTAGCCCTCCTGTCCCACACCAGGGAGCAGGGACCTTCCTGGAACAGGTCCAGGAGGGTATTCAGGACCATCCTTGCCTGGGATAGGGGTGCCAAGGAGATCCAGGAGGTATCAGTGTCCAGCTCTGTGTTCTGAGGGCTGCCTTTCCCACCCCGTGCTCCCTATAGGTCCAGCTTTGCAGGAAGGAGACACAGGAGCCTCCTGGCATTTCTTGACTTTTCTTCCAGCAATTTGCTGTGGTGCTCATTTTTCTTTTTTTTCCTCTTTCTGAGCTCTTGTAAACACAGCTTAAAGCTGGAAGGGGCAGGAGGGGTGGAGAACACACAGCTGGGGGACTCTTGGGGAAGATATTTTCCCATGTTGATCAGAATTAATCAACGCAAAAGCATCAGCCACTTGCTTTCATTGGGCTGACATTCGGAGGAAGAGATCATGTCCCCATTCATGTAATCCTTGAAAGGTGAATAAAATGGGATAAATCACTTCCTTAGGTGATTTATGTAGATTGTAGCTTATGTACAATGAGGATAACTAATCCAGTTATTTTGCTTTAAGGAGTCAGGGTGAAAATGTGAGTTAAACCCTTGTTGAAGGGAGTGCCATCTCCTCTTTACTGACACAGCCTCTCTAACATCCACAATTCTGATGAATTTCAGTCCTTCAGAGTATCTGTTTTTGCAAGAGTAACACCAAAGTTACTCTTTACAAAGAGTAATGGTTTTCAACAGTCTGCTCCAGGAAGATTTAATGAATTGTACAATACTACATTACAGTGAAGAAGCCACAACCAAAGGAGGTGACTCTGCAGAATCTGCTGAATTACATGCAGTGTGTGGAGTCAAGAAAACAAGTTTATCATTAGGATTGTGCTCATATGTATGTACAGAAAAGAAATGAAATAGGAAGATTTGCTGATATGGAGCCTTAGAAACTTTCTTTTCCTCTCCCAGGCTTTTTCTGTATCAAGTGAAACATTTTTATGGTCTATTCTTTCTTTGCTAGTGATGTGTCAGTTTTCTGCAGAAAGTACGTAATGTACCCAAAGACTTCCCTTCACAGTAGACTTTTCTGTATAATCCAACATGCCATGCCTGGTAACATATTAAAAATAAATAATTAAAATCAATAGAGTAATACCTGTTGGGTTTGAAAGAAACCTACTGATGTGTCTCCTTGAAAGTGTGGCATTAAAGCCCGTTCCAGGTTCTGTGCTCACTAACTCACTCTGCAGATTCCTGTTGCTTTTGTTAGGCTTTTGTTCATGCCTGTAGTCCCCAGGGAAAGAACATGCAAGATGTTAAAGTAATAACATGCTTGATGTAGGGTAGGTATGAAGCATAAAAGGAAACTTGTGTGGTTCTGGTTGAATATTTCCTTTGCTGGTTCCATTACAATTGAAGCAGCTTGAAAATAACAGTCATACTCAACCTCCAGGAAATATATGTCAAAGTTATTTTCAAACTTTTTATAATGTTCTGATAAAAATCTGTTCAGTCCTTCACAGTTGCAGAAACAGAGTTCTTCCTAAATGCATCAATCATTTTCTTGCTTTTAAAAAGGAACTTCTGATTTAGCAATTCAGGCAGTTCAATAGCTGGAGTTTCCCACTACCTAATATGTGCAACATCTGAATTATTTCTTTCAGCGTGTAGTATCTACAAAGTAGATTGGTCATTTCAGAGACAAACAGAATGGTAAAGTTTATATGTGAAAGAGTGAAATTACCTTTCTTAGTTGATTTTTTTCTGAGAAGACATTCTCTCTTTGTTGGCAATCTAATCTTTGGAATGGTACTCATTTATCTTTTGAATGAGACATGAAATGAAAGCCCTAAATGATTCTGGTCATCAAAGATCCAGTTGAACCTGTCTCCTATTTCAGCCTGGGTAATTGAATTCTGCCTTCTTTAGCAATGTCAGAGAAATTACTCAGTTGAAATAGCTCTGGCTAACATGGAGTGGCACCCATGTCTTAATGTCATAGATGGCTGTGTTTCTGTGATAGGTTATATATCCTTACAGCCTTTGATGGTAATTACATGGTTTTAAATGTGAATGACTCTTAGGTGGAGTACTGTTGTGTGGATGTGTGAAGGTGAGCTCATCCACCATTCTTCTCATTGCACTGTCTTGGAAGCAGTGGTATCTCTGATCTGGACAGCGCAGTTCAGCAGGGCCATTTACAGGTGGTAAATTTAGGTACACTTAGGTTCTTGCACCCTACCACATCATCTTGTAAGCTGGTAGGCAGAAGTGCTTTTGGAGCTGAGAAAACTGGGAAGGCACTCATCTGATCACATTCTGATCAGGATCCCATGCGTCACTCCCGCACGTGTTGCAGCCACTCAGTTCTTTATAATAGCCTGCTTGTTCTTTGCCAGCTTGGGCTGTAGGCACGCTCAGTTCAAGAGAGATTAAATAGTTTTTTCTCATTTTCAAGACAGTATTTTAGCAAGTTGCCAGGATGGGTCTGTCCTTTCTTTTACATCTGAGTCACTGACCTTGAAAACCAATGGAAGTTTTCAGGCTCAGAAGTGAAATTGCTTCGTAGTCATGAGGAAAAGGTTGGTTCTTTTGAGTTTTTTCAAAGTGTTGACACTGTTTATCAGTCAATGTATGGCCAGTATGTGTATTTTACTTGCTTACATGACTGCTTACAAGGGTTGAATTCCAATCTACGGATGTTTTATGAAGATCTCCTATGAAAAAAAGATTTTCATTTAATGTTTTGGAGCACAGGTGGTACTGCAGTGTGGGAGAGAGGTTTAGTTATTGGTGGTTATGTAAGGAAAAACTTGTCTCTGTCAACTGTTTGTGGTTAGGTTTCCTAGAAGGAGACCTAGTGGTTTCTCTGGTCCTGGTTGGTTTGTTTGTTTTCTCTTTACCATAGACTGGGTAAAGAATGTCCTGTCAGCTGGGTCAGCCCCTTCAGAAAGTGAGTTTAGGAGTTATGTTGTGTTTGAGGGGACAGGTTTTAGTAGTTGTCGAGGCTGCAGGGGTGGCTTCTGTGAGAAGCTGCCAGAAGCTTCTCCCATCTCCAGCAGAGGCAAGGCCAGACAGCTCCAGGATGGACCCACTGCTGGCCAAGGCCAAACCAACCAGTGATGGGAGTAATGCCTCTTGTAACAGATTTAAGAAGGAAAAGAAGGCATTGTGCAGAAGTAATTGCAGCCAGAGAAGAAGGGGAACAGTGAGGGGAACAGAGAAGTGAGGGGAACAGCCCTGCAGACTCCCAGGACAGGGCAGAAGGAGGGGCAGGAGCTGCTCCAGGGGCCACAGCTGAGATTCCCTGCAGCCCCTGGGGAGGCAGCTGTGTCCCTGCAGCACATGGGGGGGCCCAGCCAGAGCAGGGGATGCCCAAAGGAGGCTGTGAACCTGTGGGAAGCCCATGCTGGAGCAGGGTCCTGGTAGGACTTGTGGCCCTGGGGGACCCATGTTGGAGTGGGGTGTACCTGAAAAGACTGCATCCCATGGAAGAGTGACCCACGCTGGAGAAGTTCTTGGAGCCCTGTCTCCTGTGGGAGGTACCCCACACTGCAGCAGGGGCAGGACTCTTCTCAGAGAGCAGCAGCAGGAACAACCTGTGATGAACTGACCATATCCCCCATTCCCCATCTCCCTGTGCTGCTGAGGGGGAGGAGGTAGAGCCTGGGAAGAAAGGAGGAATGGAAGGGAAGGTGTTTTTAAGGTTTATTTTACTTCTCATTATCCTGCTCTGCTTTTTTTATTGATAAATTCGGTTAATATCTCTAATTCTAGTCTGTTTTGCCCATGATTTTATTTGGTAAGTGATCTCTCCTGTCTTCATCTCAACTCATGAATTTTTGCTGTGTTTCCTCTGCCCTCTTCAGCTAAGAAGGGAAGTGATGGAGAGGCTTTGGTGGGTGTCTGGCACCCAGTCAGCATCACCCAGTGTGACAGGACAGGCCTTTTTCACTGGTACTCATTCTCTCAGGACAGCTGTCCTGTCCACCTCTTGTGACAGCCATAGCTCTGGAAAGCCTGTCAGTCCATCCACAGTGAATTAAAAATGGGGGAGAAATCTCTGTGTATTTCAAGAGATTTTTGGTTTGTGTCTGTTAGAAACCTGGCAGGTTGTGAATTCTAAAGTTAATGGAAGCTGCTTTGTGAGATTGGACTCTATTTTCTAGAAAAGCCTTTCTCTCCCCCACCTTTAATTGTTTTGGTTTTCACCCTTGGAATATCCAACACAGAGTTTTTCAATTCTTTCTGTTAACAGTGTGGAGAAAGTTAAGATTTTATTCATCCCTCAGAAGTTTTCATCCATTTTCCCATCTGAAATCTTGTTCTTTTTATAGAGAAATCTCCAGCTTTGATAGAGGTCACAGCTGATGCTATTTGAGGTGTGTGTGCTGATAGCAGTAACGACTCCCTCAGTGATGCCATTGATCATTTGCAGGTTAGGGAGTCAGATACAGTGTGATAATGCCTGGCTATTCCTAGGGCCTCCCTTTTGAGATGACTTGAGTCATGAGTCATAGGTTGCTTTTTGAAGAGAGATGTGATTTTTATTTTTTTTTCAATCTCTCCTCCCCTTATCTTTTCTCAGCAGGTTTTATTAGGTGTATATGTTACTGAATAAGATGAAAGAAGGTTGCATGTGTAGATGGATGGTGGTGGGTCACTGAGGATGCAGAATCTGATCAATATTGAGCAGAATTTCTCTGTATCTAATGTCTGTCTCACTGAATTGACTGTAGGGGATTTTTTCAGGTCCTCTCCATGATACATATAGTTTGAAAATGTGAAAAGAATTAAATACAACATTACAGAAGGAGGTAGTCCACTACTCCCTTGTCCAGCCACTATAAAAAGATACATTTCTTTGTTAAAATTGTAGGTTGTCCTAGTTGTGCTAAAAGTTTCCTTACTGTGTGTTAAATAAATTAACTGCTGTGTTAAATCCATTATTATCTCTTCTTGCTACAATCTGCAAAATTAATGGGTCACTTAGTCCATTTGCTGTATAGCTTCAACAGTGAACTGATTCACTGTAAAAATAAATTGAAATAGCTCCTTTGGAGGAAATTCTTCCAGGAAGAAGGAACATCCAAAGCGAGAAATGTGATATAGTTGACACTGATACTCTGTTAACTTGTGGAAGAGTGGAAGACATGTCGCCTCATTGCATTTAATGTGATTTTTCATGAACGCTAAATTCAATCTAGTTAAAGAAACTTATGCACAGTATATTCACATTTCTAGATTTCATGTTTCACTTTTTTTTACATTTCTGTATATTAAGTGCCAGATTTAAAGGGCATAGACATTTTTTCTAAGGAAAATTGAGAAGTAAAATGAGGGAAGAATTTTGTGTCAGTCAAAGCTAAAAATAACTGCCTGTATGTGCAACAACCAATTTCTGTTTTCCACTGAAGGAAAGACAGGTTTTTTTCGAGTCATGAAGAAAAGAGTCCAACCAAACCAGGAAGTAACTCCATAAATGTTTTTCTTTTCACTATTAGAATGTCTTACTTTTGAATATAAATTAAAAATGATGCCTAATGTGAAGGACTGACCATATCAGAAGCATAAGGTAAAAATCAAAATATTTTATGAACCTGTAAAGACCTATAGGCTTTGTGGTTTTCATAAGCTTTTCATTTATACTGTTGTTTCTACTGAAACAGGCTGAAAACTTTGACCTATTACATTTAGGGGAAAGGGATTTTGTGAAACCTGATTTTTCTGACAGAGTGATAAAAGGCTTTATCAGTCTTTACCCCCGTAAGTCTTCCACTATGAGTAGTCATGTGGATTTCAGTTGTCTAATAATGATGTAAAATACAGCTCAGTGTAATGCTAGCCAAGGAAAATTAATCCAAAAAGTACAATTAATGAAAGAAACATTAAGTGGTAATATGTATTCTGAAAACATTTTGACAGTAACATTTTGATTCGGAATATATGAGTCACTTATCTGACATTGTGAGAATCAAGCTTTATAAATATTGGGATATATTATAAGGTTGTAGTTTGTCTACTTTTTAAAAAAAATTGTATAACACCTAAGAATTATAGTTGGCTCCTTCCCAGAGCAGTAAATGATTCTAAATTTCTGGACTCAGGATGGAGCTGTTGTTTAGTCCTCAAGTTCTAGATTGCTCTAGTGAATGAGTAAACACTAGTGGGAACTAGATGGATAGGAATATCTTATTTTTGTGGCTCTGAAGATTTTGGCTGGATCAATTTTAATCTTCTCAGGAAAAACTCCTTGTATTGGTGTGCGGTGTTATAAAATGTTTAAGGTGGATAGAACAAAGGCCATATAATGTTGGCGTTCTGAAGTATCAGATCATGCACACACAAAAAAATTGAGGAATGTGAGCACAGAAACAAAACCTAAAAATGGAGGGTGTTATTTCAGCCTTTCCCTGTGTGTATATCATATTGACACATGATGTGAATATTTGTACTTTCTGGGAATGCTGCCACAAGTAAGGCAGCAGAACTTGCTTAGCACAGAGTGTCTCTTCTCTAGATTGTGTAGGAAAGTATACAGTCTTTGAATGCATGTACTGTTATTAGTTTGTTTTTACAGCATAGAAGCAGGGGGAAACAAAAAAACCCTTGACAGTCCTGAAAGTTGATTGAGGAGTTACTGTAGAATTTGTTTTATAAAGTGCATTGCATCAGATATGACTATATACTTTGTTTATAATCCAGTTTAGAGAGGATAAACAAGAAAAAATACACTGAAAATTGTGTAATTCAAACAAACTCTAACGGGTTCCAGTTTTGAGCAGGTCATCCATAACAATCTACCTTAATGTCATGTTGTTAATTTAAAACTGAATCTTTTTTTTCGTGGTGTATAAAATAGCACAAGTATGATGGCAATTTGTGGCCATGGGGATTGTTTCCTAATTGGAAACAACTGTTAAAGTATTCGTCATATAAAAAGAGTGGATGTTATGGTTGTTTATTGACCTTAATAGTCAGCTATTTTATGAAATTTGCTGCAGCTGTTCCCCAAGACACCAGGCACAGGCATTGTAAGGCAAGAGATGAGCCTGCCAAGACCTGGTATAAACTCATCACAAGTCTTGGGCTCCTTTCTGTGATTAAAGATCCTGAGAATTTGGCAGTCATCTCCAAGGACACAGCTGTCTTAAGACAGCCAGACAGAAGATTCTATTTCTTTGAGTTGTTAAAAGCCAAGGTAAAGCCTCCTTAAAAGATGAGTTTATTCTGTAAAGATGAAACGATTGCTCTGTTATTAAGGTCTGACTTGGCTGGATATGATCCCTCCTGCTTTTAGAAAGAAAATCACATGCAGCCCCTTTAGTTGCACCTATATATTTTGTGGATATGTAATACATGTATAACACAGCTTATATGTGCCTGAAGTGATGTCTTTGAAAAACACCCGAGGAAGGAGTGCCAAAATTGCTTGTAAATGTTGGCAGATAATCACAGTATTCATGAAGTCTCATTTACTTTTCTTCTGCTTCCCTCTCAAAAATACCCAGTGTTGTTGTGAGCATTCTGTTACTTCCAGAAATTAATTTGAAAGTGAGGTAATCTAATCTAAATTCGGTGTAACTGTAAATACTGCTAAAATATGCTTTCAGGACTAACATAGCATTATATGTGTACTGTGGGATGTAGGTCATTGCTTGTTTTCAGAAAACAAGGATGTCTGT
>WAAG01049137.1:3874-17526 GCA_013390105.1 Tichodroma muraria | reverse complement strand
CACCAGAATGATAAATAAAAAATAATTCTGCCCTTTCTAAACCCAGATATGGAAACTTTCTAAAAAGCCTGAAATTATTTTTTATGAGTTCACAATCCAAACTCAATTCACCCTGAAGTAGGGGGCACACACGGAATATGACACCACAACCATGTTCAGCTCTACTTACTTAACTACAGGAGAACTTTCTGCTTCCTCCACAGGAAAAGGTGATGGAACAGACCCATGATTATCCTCGGAGCCCAGAAGAACAGCTGGATGCTGGCACGGTGCTTCAACATCTTGTATTGTACTCTTTTTTTCACTTTTAGACACAGAAGACTCTGGTTTTTTAGAAGCAGCTATGTAATCGTGTGTTGCAGGCTTCAGGTGTGATTCACAAGACTGTCCTGCCACATATATAGAACAGGTTTAATTATTTTATTTAAAACCTCACAAAACCTAAGAAACAGTTACTTTAAAAACCTTAATTCAGTAATAGTGTGACCAACCTTTGCTGCTGACAGGTTTTAGCGGTGATGCAGGTGAGAGTTCTGCAGACTTACGGGCTCTTTTCACAGACTTGGGTGACCTTGCCTTCAGCTGTCACAGTTGGCAACAAATAATGAGACAAAGTAAAATATTTGGTAAAGCAACGGTATTTTAACAGGAATATACATTTCTACAGAACATGATATAATCTCCTCCCCTTAATTCATACTCATTCGAATCACAGTACTATTTTACCTAAACACGTCAACTTTCTATTGTGTAAAGCTTTTTAAAAGTAACTGCAAATTTTAAACAACAGGTAAAACAGTGTGTACAGTAAAAATCTATATGCAGTTTTAAACGACATCCTGCTAATCTCCAGGTAAACTATTTATTATTGTCATTAGAATTAATTAATTTGAACTATTTAATTACTCTTTACTAAGACAGGCTGAGGTTTAGCAAGAATTGCTTTGAGATTATATTCTATTCTAACACCCGACTAAAGCAAACAAACACCATTACAAGCTTGCCTGTTCTAAACCCCACCATTAACTGAATATCCTACTTAAAAGAAAAAAAGTAAAATCAAAATACTACAATTAAATATACAAACTAGATTACTGCCATCATCCTCTCAGGCAGCACACTAACAAGACCTTCAACTTGTTTCCAGTCTTCACCAGTTACAGATATTTGAAGTTATTGTACAGATAACTATCAGAAGTTAACAGCTGCTTATCTGCATGCATCACCTTTAAATTTTACTGTCCATCTGATAGCTAAAAACTGTGTCACATATCTGGCAAAGTGACACAATCAACTCCAATGGAGTCCAAGACAGCCATACCCACCACCAGTAATAAGGCAGTGTGCTTCAGCCTGAGACCATGAGAAATTTAACTATCCTGGACAAAAAGCTGAAGAAGCTTTCATTAGTAAAATCACAAGAAAAATAGCTATTAAGTAATTCTACTTATAGAACATTTACTATTAGAGCACAGCAAACTAAGAAAAAAACCCCACGTTTTCAACAACTATTATAGATCGCTAAATTACAGCCTAAATACTTTTATAAGTGCTCATACAGAACTAAATGCCACAGAATTAAACTCATACCCACATGAACCTGTACCCAGTGCTACACTGTAACACTGACATAACTTACCCTTTGGCTCTGCGTTGAAGTCCTTGTCTCATTTTTCAAAATCAAGGTTGAGCTATTTGGAGAGTTTACTGCAAGATCACTGCTGCAACCTACAAAGAAAAAAACTGTAAATATGGGAATCTTGGAATTGTCAAGGTTTTATTTTAACAAATTCTAAGGCTTATTAAGGTCATGTAAATCCAAACAAGAAAGGAATCAGCTGCTTGAGAAAGAGATTGTGAGACAGCTAAGACACAGTTTTAAAAACCTGGGATGGGGTTGTTCTTAAAAACCAAAAAACCCACTTTTTATCCATTCTATCCCTATTTTTTATTTCTATCTAGTTACCACTAAATATAACACAAGAAAGAAAATATTTTTTTTTATCAGCAAATCAAGCAAAGCACCAAGTAAGAGCTTACTTTCAAAACAATCCTGTATGAGTTTCAGTACGTTTTGACCTGGCTGTAGATCAATCTTATTTCTAGAAATAAGAGAGAAAAAATATTTTCAATCAAAAATGCCAAATGATCTTATCCCAAATATTAAAGTAGCAAAGCTTTACTTATTAATATTTTAGGTTATTATTTCCCCTAGTTCCAACTTTAATATATTTTTACCTACCATTTCCATGCATAGATATCTGTAAAGAAATCTGTCTAAGTAAGAATTTCAGGAAAAAAGCCTCAATGCCACAGATTATAATAAGGATGAAGAATTCCCTCTACATAAAAGAAAACATGCAACTACTGCAACAGCCCTGAGGTAAATGAGTTTCAGGCTGACTGGAGTCTCACTTGAAATAAATAATTTTTTTATAAATCAGACCTCGAGCCATGTTACCTGCACAGTGATGCAGTCGCAGGAGACCTGGAAATGAAATGTGCCGCTGCACATCTATCCCTCCACACAGGGAGTCACCCTGTAAAACAAGCTATTTCTGTGCTTATACAAAAGTTTCAGCTTTGGCTTGAGGCATCCAATCCACAAGCAAGTGAACAGCTCAGCTGGTTTGATTATTACTTCAAACAAGCACAAATGAAAAGGGAAGAAGTGAATGATTCACCAGCCAGACAGTGTTGATCAAAACCAAAATAACACTAGAAACGCCATGAAGTACTACTCCCATAATGATCATTACATACCTTTAAAAACAGCTAATGGGTAGATTGGGTAAGCTCATGAAACTCATGTCCAGAAATGGATTTCAGAAACAAAACCTTCACAGACTCCTTACACACATGTAAAGAACATCACAGCACTGCGAACGCTCAAACTCATCTCTAACATTTACCAGCAAGATCCAAATAGGCTGGAACTCTGCGCCTGCTTCATTTCTCTCTCTACTCCTTGAAAGGTGACATGTTTGCACAGATTACTGTTTCCCTACTAAGGCAGCCCAGTTAGGGGCACCTGAGGTACAGCTACACCACAACCTGCTGCCTCAGCAAAGGAAAACCTTGGAGCCTTGTCCCCCTCACAGAGCTTGCTCCTCTTACCACTAAGAAATACAAGAAATTTGGGAAACATCATATGATCAATTTAATAAGGCACATCACGTAGTTTTGACATTTAGCTCTCAGATAAAAAACAAGGTAAGGTTTCCAAAACCTAAGAATAGGTGTTTAAATGCAAATTACCCTCCTCCATGGCAGAATCTTGCTCTGTAGTCTTTTTTTAAATGATTCTGTAAAGAAATAAGAATCAATTTTTACTAAGCATGATGACATTTGACAGACAAACAAGTAAGTAGATCTTGAGGATTCTCAAGACATCTTGAAGTAGTGGGAGAGTGGGAGTTATTGCAGCATTATTTTTCTTATAATGCCACAGTACCTCTTCATACACTTGAAATCCGAGTATAACCAATGTCATTCAAACAGCAGACAGGACTCCAGTCATCTACCACAACCTGAGCAGTAATACTTCAAGTAGCAGCACATTCTCTATATAATCAAATAAAGCTGCTGACCTGGGAACTGGCAATGGTTGTAGAGAATAAAATGGGAAGAAAGGGCAAGAAAAATTCAATAGCAAAGCAGTGTACAGTTCTTCACAAATGTGACAGGAAAACATCTCAAAAAAAATGTAAATGTTTAGTTGAAAAACAACTATAACCTCTTCCTGATTTGTGTACGTTTAAAGAGTACATACAGTATACGCAAGAGATTATCTAGTCCTAACACATGAGAATTCAGCATGTTTTCTGAAGTTTGCAATACTGACAAAGTACTTCGCACTTTGTGATTCCTCTTTGGATACTACTTCTGGTATCAAAAATAACCAAACTCCATATGCATTGATTTCACTGCAAATTTTCAACATCGGTTTAAAGTGGCAGAAGAAAGTTACAGGTGACATGGGAAACAACTGTGCAAAAGCTACCACTTCAGAAAGTATGCAGAACCACACTCCGCAGTCAATCCGGCACTCGAGATTAAAACCCCTTCCCCGTGCAGGAGAGTCACTTTGCCTATTAAAGAAATGAAAAATTCCTCTCACGGACCTAAAAGAGCCTTTAACAGTTCGTGTATTATTGTGATCGCGACGAGCTACAAATGAAGCGTTTTAAAACTTAAGTACGATTCTAGAGCGCCTGTACAAGTGTCCTGCTCTCGATGCGCTCACTCGCCCGTGTTAGTCGGCTCTCCAGAGGCAGCCTGAGGGGAACGGGTCTGGCACAGACACTAGTGCGCTGAGGGGAACAGAGCTCCCGACAAACCAGCCCTCAGAGCACAAATGTCTGTGTCAGCAGCCCGGACCCAGAGTGAGCGCCGAACCCCAGCTCCAGCCTCGATTTCTACAGGGGAAGTGGAAGACCGGCCCCGTCCCTCCCCTCAGGAGCGCGCCGAGGGCCGCGCCTCAGCGCTACGGATGGGCCCGGCCGCCGCCCACAACACACCAGACAGACAGACAGACGGGCACAAACGCAGACAGACGCAGATACACAGAGACACACAGACCGGCCGCTCCCGCGCTCTCTCACCAAAGCCTCCGCCATCCCGGACCGGGGCCCGCGCGCGCCCCCGCGCCGCCTTCGATCCTCGCGCGCCTTTCCCGNGGCTGTGCGCGACCCTCCCCATGCGCGTTTCTCTGAGGGAAGGGGTAGGGGATGCTTCTCGTTCTTTTATTTTTCCCCGTGGTAAACGCCAGTTCAAATGCTCGGGTTTCCAAATTCTACAAAGCATCCCTTGTCACCACGGGGCGTTGCAATTTTTTCTTTAAAATTTTACTGAAGAAAACGTAAGCCCGCAGTTCCCCACAGTGCCGGCAAAACACTGCCCAAAAATAATAGTTTTAAGTGATGCTTTTTATCTCACACTTGTGACCGGAACACCAGGTCTCCTTATTCCTATTCCTTCTGACCACTAGAGGGAAGGCCCATTATATTTTAAAAGTACATCATAACGTGGGAGGTTAGCACTTTCTTTTCATTAAAATAGTTCAGATCAGTTTGTGAAGAGGGTGCTGCTCAGTATGCATCATCAGATCAGAGTTGCAGCTTTTCCCCTAAGAAATTGAAACTTGTATGCTGCTGGGAGGAGTTGTAACTTCACGTGTCCTCCCTGTCTCTCACCTGTGCCACACAAAAGGATACACTTCAGCAACTCAGTTCTGCTGTTAGCAATGCCTATGGAATGCTTATGCTTATGGAACTTATGGCACCTTTAAGCTTGAGCCTCAATAGGCTTTGTGCACCATGGATAAGCACCTGCACCAGCTACTTCATCAACTGCACACAATATACCTTTTCTAAAATAAATATTCAAAAGGTCTCTGTTCAAATTTATCAACATTTGGACAAAGGTTTAGATTGCTGCAAGTGCTGCACACTTGCTTTCTGTAATTGCATAGGGATTGATAAACTTTCAAGTTAATTTCAGCTTTTGGCTGAAATTCAGTTCCTTTCTTAAAACAACTGGCCTACATCCACATTGTTTCAAAGACATGAGGAAAAACTATAAAGATGAAAATCATGAACTTATCTAAAATTTCTGCTTGTATTTGATGACAAGACTGGCAGACGTATGAACTCTGTCTAGCGCAAACCCACATAATTTCAGGATGTGAGAAGCCATGAAGAAGTGACAGCCCAACTGGTGGTAGAGTTGTTCTTTCTATATACCATTATTCTTGAATAGCTTTCTTTTTAATAAGCAGTCACATATTTCACTGTACATAGGAAAAGGGTGGGAAAATAATATGGAAACATCTACTTTTTAACTTGTGGTATAGATAATAAAAGCTTAAATCTATCTGATCCATCAAAGCAGTCTTGTTAACTTAGTATTGAGACCCTCACAGAATCCTCACTACTCCTAACATTAAAGAAACATGTTGACTAACCAGAGAAAAGTTGATCTGGCTGCTTAATGCTTTACATGCACAAATTCATTAACTGCATCCATTAAGAGTGATAGAAATTCAGAGAAAGCTGGTATAAATATGAGCAAATTCTTCAAGAAAGCATTTAAGTGAGAAGGATCTTCATTACTGATATAAAACTTCATTCCTGCAAATCAACTGCTCTCTTAAAGAATAAGATTTTCAAAGAAAGCTATTCAAAGTGCTCCAGTGGAAAGAGTTCTTCATGGTTTCAGGAAGACAGCAAGCTTTAGCTGCTCCTCAGGAATCATGCATCAAACATCAAACAGTCCTAGACAAACACAATCTTTCACTGCAATGAACAAAAAAAAGAAGAGGAAAAGAGAAAAAGCAGTTCTCAGGCTCCAGGTAATGCCTACAAGCCTCTAGCTTGGTAGCACTGTAACAACATTGGAGATTTGGAAGATCAGCACCCCAAAATTCACTTGCCCAGTTTGACAGAGCCTTTTTAGTGCAATCATGCTGAGCACCTGCAGACTTCTGACAAAAAGCAGAAACAGATTGAGAAGCATTGCTGTATCAAACACAAATCTACACTCAATCAGTGTACTCCACAGTCTCCCATATAAACACCTTCACTCTCCATATCAGCAATTCAAAAAGGTTTAAAGCACGAAGAACAGTTTTAACGAGCCACTTGACATGCCGAGTTCTTTTACAGAAAGTCCTCTTGAAGTTACTAGTTGGGAGATTTTACCTAGATTAATTTATATCCAAAAATTTTAAAGGTATGCTAATAAATATCTAGAGACATTGTGCATTTTTAGTTTTTCCATAACCAACTTTTTAACTGAGCAGAACCCACCCAGAGAGCATCCATCCGTCCAACAGACACACACAGTAAGAGCAGCATAAAGATACAGCCATATCTGTAAATTCTGGCTGTGATCCCTGCCAGCCTTGACCTGAACTTTTTACAAGGCATCTCTGAAATGTTGTCATTAGTAAAAGCCATTGCATGAATTACACCTGACAGTTTACTTTAAACCCTGAGGACAGTCATATGGCATTCTAGAATAGTGCTGAGACTTTACTATTATTAAATGCTGATTATTTCAAAAGTGTAAGCATAATGTTAACACCACACTAACGTAACACAAGTATACTTACTCAAAGTTTCACTTGTTTCCCAGCCTCCAAATGTGAGAGGTGACGGTGTTTTCACCTTTAAGTGATCCTCAGCACTAATTACTGACATCATTAAATGTGAAGACATCCCTAAAGCTTAATAAATTATGATTGAGGATAAACAGCTAAGTTGTTAATAGCTTTTGCAACAGCTGCAGGACATAATGTTCAATGACAATCTCTAAAGCTAAAACACGTGAGAAGTTTGTAAGTTTTTATTCTAACCTTTACTTGCTTTACTATGATGGGGAGAAAAAAATAACTACTACCTCAAGTATCCAGTGTTTAAATGAGTTAAAGGATGATGTTTCTGTAACACACCTCTGCCTCACCACAGCAGCAAAACTAGTCCATAACGATTTCCAATTAAGCAGAAATTTTATTAGATATCCCAATAACTGACCAATGAGGGTAAAAACCTCACTGTTCAGTGCAGCTCAGACTTGTTTTGAGGACAGGTGTAAAGCACAACAATTTGCTATAGGGAAATGGTACCAAAAAGAGCAGCTGAGGTAACAGTTTGCTATGACAAACACCCAGAGATATTTGTCTTTTCCTCCCTTTAACGTCATCAAGTGCTACAGTGATTTTGAATTTGGTGAGGGCAGAAAGGCTCGACCACATTTTCTCTTCATTGAAGACCAAGTTTTATTGTTGAAAGTGCTAATTCAGCTCTCCGATAGGTTTTCCCTTTCCCCATACTGCAGTATTCCACAAAGAACAGTCTTAGTGCAGATAATCAACAATTGCAGCTCTCTGGACTTCAGGGGAGTTTTGACAATTTACACCCCCTCCCTATGTTTCCACGTTGAGACTAACACAAGACGGCTGCGCTGACCACGGGACCACTAACCAGCCACACAAGAAAGCAGTTCCTCTGATTTTAAGCGGGAGTTTAAGCCTTTCAGATGAATTAAATCTCACGTGGAGATGGCAAGAATTAAATTCTTGTCTGAGAATGAGGTAACATATGAAATGAATTTGAGATGTTCTTAGAACACCAGGAGTATCATAAATGGTGCTTTTCCTATTTTTTGCACTCTTCCCTAAGCAAATGCAAATTGCCTAATTTGCACATGGGGACCATTTCTTAGGTTCACCGTTCTTCTTGCTTTCCTCAATACAAATCTTGCCTTTAAGGTAAGGACTGTACATTCTGTACATTAGGGAATGTACTGGACATTCCATCTCATGGAGTGACCAATCCTCCTTTGAGCAAACAGGCTTGAAGAATACAGGAGCAGAAGAAACAAATCCAGTTTGTCTTCAGTGCAAAGTCACTGATTTTCAACATTTAATTAAGGCTTCACCAAAAAGAAATATATAGTACCATCTTTAATAGCTGAAAATTAGCACACTCCTTTCAGAACAAATGGTCCATGGGTGACTTTTGTGTCTCTACCATCAATTGTCTTCCTGAACAAAGTAGTATCTCACTGGTGGCCCTGGCAGGTCTTCCTCTCCATCAGTCTCTGGAGCAAATGATACTGTCAAATCCACATACTTCTTATCAGCTGATGGTTTCACAAGCTTTTGCATTCTATAAAGAAACAAAGAACAGTTCATAAATGTACCAGGAGGACTGGTAGTGGGAATTCAGGGCCAGACTAGGACAAATTTCACTGCCAGCAATATGTACTGGCCCAGCATACTACAGACCAAATTAAAATAAGAGAATAAGGAACCTCTAAATTGCACACAAAAGCTGTTCCTCCACCTGAGCTTCAGCAAATCACATTCCATTTTCCTGACAGACACAGCCCATTAAAGTCTCAGAGTAGTAAAAAATCCTGATATTCACAAGAAGGAAGCTTCATACCATGACTTTGAAGTCATTACAAACCCCACTCATTCCAAATTGTTTATACAGCTGTAAGAGAAAACATATAGGCAATGTTTTTGGAGACAGGCTGTAAATTCTTATCTTAGTACGCCAGGCACTCTCCAGCTTAGCAGCTCTTCTCTCCCCGGGAGTTTGAAGTAGCTTGCTCATACTTCTTTGCCTGATACCTACTGGCAGACCTTCAAAACAGTACTGATCAGTGCATCCACTTTCTTCAGCAAAGCCTGTGAGCACTCACTAGCACTGTGAGCACTTCACAGGAGCTGTAAGGAACAGATTTTGAGCTGTGCTAAAGTAGTTCAATCTACAGGTGAAAGGCAGAACTAAACCTGGGTGAGATTTGGCTGTTATTTTGCAAAGGTCTTCAGTCAAAACCCAATGCCCTGCCTTTACATCCTGCCAAACTGACAGGGTGAAATACCTCAATTTCCTGCCTGTAAGCAGCATTGTAAAGCTTTTGCGAATATCATCATTTTTAAAAGGGCTAAAGGGATGTAGGATCTCAAGCAATAACAATAATTGAACAGACTTCCAGAAATCTTACACTGCAAGCAATACATTATTCCTTCGAGCTAAGGTGCTAAATATCAGCATTAATTTTAAGCCAGTTTCAAAAGGTTCTAATGGTCTTGTTCTGCCTGAACCATGATACATTCTTTCCCCCCAAAAAAATTACTGTCAGACTTCTTTAGCTTTCCCATTCTGGTAATCAACAGTTAAAGCAGCATTTTGCAAGTCTCCTTTCCTCATCACATAAGTTAATGCACTTTCTCTTTTTTCTTTCCAGTATCTTTTTTCTTTTCAAAGTATTAATGGCTGGAAACCCCTTTGAGAGAAAATACTGCTGTCAGACACACGTCCTTTTGATACAAGCAATGAATGTAATTTGTAAGTGCACTTGCATTCCTAAATCCATTTTCCAGTAATACTTACGTCAACTTTAATCTTTTTATATGGCCTGGCATCACAGGAACATAGAGCATTTTGACTCCTTGTACAACCATAGTTGGTTCAATTCCATACTTCTCCTGGAATTCACAAATTAAAATTCATTAAAAGACTAGAACAGCTGCCCAAACCAGCAGACACTACTGCTGCTAATACTACAGCTAATTATTCAAATCCATAGGATCCAAACCAGAAAACCTGCTAATGCATGGATGCTGACAAAGTTTTATCAAGATACATTTGAGCCATCTGAATTAACAAGGATTTTGAAAACAGGCTTGGATGCCTTTACTTAGAGACATTCCCATTGACATTAGTTATTACTAAAATTATTATGGTTTGAACAATAACTTGATGGAAATAAAACAGAAAACAAAACACAGTTCAGCAACCCAAAACAAGAAACCCTTTCCTCTTTTCTTTTATCAACCAGGACAGTAGATAACTTACTCTGACAGCATTTATGAAGTCCAACAGAGTAAAATCCTCTTTCCCATAAATTGTCCACCTGTCCCAGATGGTAAATGATATCCCATTTCTGTTTTAAAAAGTGAAAGTTTGTTACTTTAGAATGTGAACTCAGTCATTCCCTTAAAAGCGTACTGAAGAACTGCCATGTCTTCTTGGCGATGTGCTGTTTAATCTTGAGCAAAAATCTCTTCCCTCTCTGCTGCCACTTCTTCAGCCCTCTGACCTTGCTAAGCACAAGACACAGTAAGACCTCTAAGTAAATGTGGTATCTGACAATGAAGTTACTGAGTTTTCAGACCTACTGAAAAATAGGTCTTGTATTGAGCAAGATGCAAAAGCATGTCTTGGATGTTTCCTAAGTACAATGTCACACATCTACCATCTCACAAGCAACAGCTTCCACTGAAAACCAAACTAAGCCTTTAAACCCACTATTTTCTAAATTAGGACAGATGAATATGGACTGCATTTTCCAAACAGGAAATTCTTGGGCAATGCATTATGGGACACCTTGGCAGTATTACAAGGATCACTTACACCTCTAGCAGTTCACAGTAAGTGGATAGCAGAGTTTGATAGCAAGCATGAAGCAATTCATCATCTTCCAAGTTTAAACAACAAAAAGCATATCCTTGAATATCTAGAATGCTTAACTGGAATATGGTCACGAGCTGTAGTTCCATCACAGCTCTGCTATGTGAGCACATAAGGCCTTAATGTGGATATCTGGATTTAGTAACTACTCAAAGTTCACACTTGTTGGAATGGTTCAGCAAGTTCCAAGCATTAATTCGTAAGTTTCCAAATATTGTCCTTGCCCTTCTGCCATTGTCCTGCCTACCTGATTTCCGTTCTTCTTACTTCAGCAGTTTCTGTAAAGACCATTATGGGAATGGCTAGGTTCAGAAAACAGTTCTTGTATGCATCAGTTGGGTAGCCACCCACAACTTTGATGAGTTCCAGTGCAACCTGCAGTAAATTAGAATTTACTTATTAGGTTTTAGTGTTATCAACTCTAGTGTAGTTAAGAGGCCAACAACTACCTAGGAAGTTATTAAAGAGATCAGCCTTTGTCCAGTCAGCAGAGTGAATAACATGGAAATGTAACCCACTATGCCACAGAAATAAATTCTGTTGCAGCCAAGGGAAATACTTAAAACATTCAAAACTGTTCTTAATGTAGTACTCTTCCAAAATTGTTTGGTTCATGCAATCTCCACAAAGCATGAGGTTCTGTTGAGATGTATGAACGTGAACTACTACAGAACTTTCCACTCTCGGCAGCAGCGTTCTGATGGAAGTTAGTATTAATGGCCAGAAACAAACCAAAATGCTGAATTCTGACCCATATTTCTGTGCTGCAAATCAAAAATAAAAGCACCAAAGGCTCACTATGTTAAAGAAACTTCCCTTTTTGACCATTCAGGAGCCACTCCAGCATCCACACTCACACCACCAGACTTTCACTACTGCGACTGAATCCCCTTCACAGTGGGCGGCTTCTCAATCCCTGCCTCACTCCTCATCCACTCTTACAGCCAGATAAGGTTTCCTTGCTGGCTGGACCCTGGGTTCCCTTAGCTGAGTCTCAGACCTCTGGTTTCCTTAAACTAATTTTATCATGGTGTAGCAACAGACTAACAACTCAAGCTGGTGCCTTGGAGAAGTGGCCCTGAACAAAGGACTGCCTGAGCTTTTGTACCCTCATAGTTTGTGTGTTTGACAGTCCAGAGTCTTCCAGCTCAGTCCTCAGCTCCTGCTGTGTCTCCGAGTGCCTGGTCACCTGGCTGGGCCACAGATTCCCATGCCCTTCGTTGTGCAAAGGGTCAGCATCAGTTCATGACCTCTTACCTGAGGCTCCCACCCAGAGCTCAATCTTCAGCTGGCACTGCAGCTCCACACTGAGCTACCTGCACTACATGTATTTCTCAACCATCACATCTAGAATCAAGCATAACCTCTGCTATTGGTACATAATAAATAAATCCATTTCTTTAAATGAGCCTCTGACAGGGTAGCAGTAATCAATACCCAGACAACAGCAGTTTTAGGTGAGAAACAGTAAGAGAAAGAAATATGCATTTTAAAAATCAATCTCACCAGCCCTGATACTGCAGCAGTAGCTGTTGCAATGGCAGGAATAATCTTTCCAGCAATGCGCTTTGTTTTGAACCGATCTGCTGGTTCAATGTTGTACATCTTGGCTCGCAGGTTTGACGCTGCTGTTACGAAATCTATGTGCCCATTACTATCATCATCTTTCTCAAAGGAGATGGGCTTCATTTGCAAGTCAGCTGCTCATAAAAAAGAAAAAATAAAAGAGCAAAACTTACTATTAGAAAACTGAAGGTGTCCTAAACATAATTTAAAGGACTAGAACCTTAACAAATTAAAAATTTCACATCCTGGACCTTGGTGCCTTACTTATTTTCCTATGCTAGGAAATGCCCCTCTTAATACCACTTGCTAAAAGTGAATAATGAAATAAACATTGAATTGACTTAATTAATGAGTTTCATTATTAATCATGAATTTCATTCATAATCATGAATTTCATTGAATTAATGAATCAACAGAGCTTTGCAATTTTACTTTCCTTGTACCACCAAGAATAGATTTTGAACATTCCTATGGATGTTTCTCATCCACCCTACCTCACTAAAGCTCCATCCTGTGAGAATTCCCTTTTAAAGCTTAGTTTATCTGCAAAAATTTCAAAATATGGACTCAGTAGCATTGGAGTCAGAATTTTGGGTTGACACTCCACGGGATGAGTTAGGAATAAACTAATCTTCCTCCTGGATTCATGGGCTAAACAAGCTTGCATGTAGCTGTTTCCCAGTGACCTCTTCATGTGGCTGGGCACAAAAATAGGATGTGAGCATCCTCATTTTAAATCTAGAAGATGCTGAGGAAGACTCTTAACAGATCAATTCAGGATTATTTCAGATTGAGAGCTCTAAGTAGTGACTCAGTCTTCTCATGCCCAAATCACTTGCAGTCCATCTGGGATCCAGCCAACACCCTTCCTTTCCCAACACCCTTCCCTTCCAACACTCTTTAAGAGTTCAATTCCCTGCTGCTACCAGCTCGCTGTCATTAGTGTTGTAATTACAAGCAATCTTAACAGAAAGCCCTAAAACTTCCAGGAATCTCAGAAATACAGAACCATAGGGTAATGTCAAGCAAGGGGTGTCTTAGGTTGCAAATGCAAGATGTAGCAAGAAGTATGTACTCTATCACCATCTGTTGAAACCA
>WAAG01049131.1:51177-61581 GCA_013390105.1 Tichodroma muraria | reverse complement strand
TCAGCTCTTTGGGTGAGGAAATTGAATTCAGGATGCTCATAAATGATGGCAGGTGTGTATTATGGGTCATAAACCACAGTCATTCCCTTAGTAGTACAATAATGTTTGTAAATAAATGCACCAGATAATTGTTGGTTGAAGCAACTATCTCAGAGCCTTGAACTGCTGCTTTTCTTCAATGTGTATTGCAAAAGGGGTTTTTCAGGATTCTTTTTGATTGTTTCCTGCCTTCGCAGAGTAGTGTAAAAGCAAGAGACCTGTCCCAGGTGACAAAGGACTCTGCGTTACTCTGGAGTGGGTGGAAGGACTTGCAGAGATGACTCAAAAAGTTTATTCCCAGTCCTCCACACTCAGAACTGAGTGTGGCATTTGATGTCACGGATTTACAAGAGTGATAATTAACTTGTAGAACATATAAAGCATTATGCTCATGGCTTTTATTGCTGCTGCTGGCTGTATGGAAGAGTTCCTAAGGCGCGTGTTGCACAGATGCATGTGCAGAGTTATTCTCAGGTCCTTGACGGTGTGGGGTTCTCATGTTCATCAGCACATTAATTGTGCTGTGCCTGATGTCAGAGTAGCAGAGTTAATTAAAAAAAAAACAACAAACAGCCAAACAAAAACCCCAACACAACCAACCAGTTTTCTGGAGCAACTTCTGGAGAAGACTAAGACTCACCCTGTCATGATAAAGTTTCCTTTAGGCCACCTAATAGATACTGAAGGTTCTTTCCCCTCATCCTCTGCTTTCTTGAGATTGATTTTAGTCGACATTTTACAACCCACCTATTACTCTTGATAGCTGTGTGTCATCTAACACACTTTGGTTTGAAGCAAGTGATTTGAAATGATTAACCAGCAAAATTAGTTAATCCTAGACATAACTGCTTTGTGTCTGTTTCCCACCACTTCCTTCTCTTTCCCCCTGAGGTTGCTTATATCTTGTCCAAAGGCAGGAGGACTCTTAGTCTTTATCTTTCCTCATTTGATATTTTCACACACAGGCTGCATATGATGCAGCAAAATAAGCTAAAAAGGGAGAGTTATGTCTCCAGAGCAGGGTTTTTTTCTCTTTTTGAATGGTGGAGGTCTAAGAACCCCTTTTTAGGTGCTTGTGGATACAGACGGATTTCTTCAGGGTCTGGTTATTTTAAAACCAAATTTGCGTGTTGCGTCAAAGGGTATCCAACTCTCAGGTGTACGAGGTATTAAAAACTAGGAAGAAATGGGGAGGAAAAAAGGTTCTACAAATTCTAAATGTCTCTTCTCTTAGGGAAGGGCAGTGTTTTAATGAAGGGTCAGTTGTGCTTTGTGGCAGAGCTCTGGGCCCACCTGGGACATTCCCATGGCCCTGTCACAGCCACACTTGTTTCCAGCCTCTGAAGGCTCCTGTGGCACCATTTCAGTGTCAGTGCACCTCTGGGCAGATGCAAAGCCTGGATCTTGCAGTTATTAAAAAGGCCTACACTCATTGAAGGGTTTGATCTTGTATTTCCTCTTAGTGTAGAACTTGCCCTTCAATTTGCATTTCTCTTGTGCTGACAGAAATGCATAAAAATTTGCATAAAATTCTTTTTTATAATTTTTTTTTTCATAAAAGTATGCTTGATGTCATTTTGTTCTTTCACCTCGTTGCCCTGTAGGTTCCTGGCTGGTTCTGGGCCTGTTACTGAGCTGCTTTGGCTCTCAGCTTTTCTAGCTGTGAACTGGGAGTAGTTCATCTTCCCTATTTCAGGAATGCCCATTGCTGGGAGTTTAGTGCTGTGTCACGAAGGGTTGTGCTGGTGACATGATACAGACAAGTGTTCTTGCATCAGAAATGATGCTTAGAGAAGTTAAGTTTTATTTATTTATAATAGCATCACTTCCATCAACTTTCTTTGTGCTTGTACTCCGCACTTAAATATGCTTGATTTAAATTTGAACCTGTTACAGCCCTTTTTTTTTTTTTCCTCAAAGCAATATAGACTGACCTCACACGTTACTGCTTTGGAAATAGGTGACTGTTAAAGCTATAAAATACCTGTAGCACTTCAACAGAAATAGAAATCCTTTCTGAGGAGGAACTGTGTGTTTAGCCTGGGTTTCTGGGCAGCTGAGGCTTAGGCAATTTTTCTGTATCCTTGTCTTTTTCCCTTCTGTGCCCCTTCCATAACTTCTAATTTGAGTTGGAAAAATTGGTAGAGGTCTTGAGACAGCAGTGTCTTTATGGATGTCAGGGAAAATGGAAGAGAAAGAGAGGAGAAATCCTATTAGGAGCAGGCTGCACTGATGTCAGTTGTTGTTAGGCACCAGGGAACTGTGATGTGAGAGATGTGATGAGCTCCCACCCGTGGAAAAGGCTTAGGTTAGAGCTTGTGTCTCCTGGGTCAGGTACTGCTGTCAGTCAGAAGACGTGAATTTGTAGGTAACAAGGCTGCCTTGCTCAGTGTACTAAGAAATGTGCCTGCTTTTAAATGACCCGAGCTATGGATGTTACCAGGCTAGACAGGTTTTCAACCACTTTGAAAGTGAGGTGGAATATAGATACATTCCCATTACTAAAATGTTCACGGTTTGATTTTAAAAAAGGATAAATTTTAATAGAATATGACTGACAAAAGTCTCGAGGTAAAGAATGCAGTTCTGTGTTTTCTAGGCAAATACAGCCTTTGTAAAAATAAGTTTTATAGGTCTTTAGTGTTGATATCTGAAGGTGAAGTCAGATCAAGGTGGGCCGTGGATACCTAACTATAACGCTTTACTGAGTGGGCTCTAGTTTGACATTCAGGGTGTTATGCCTGTTTAACTTCATCTACTTCCAGCTTTTCTGGGTTAACTCCACGTGTTGACAAGTCTGGAGTTATTAGGTGCCGTCTCCACAGTAATGGGAATACGTTATGTCAGAAAAATGGAGATGAGGCAGGTGATACTAAATTCTTTCAGTGACATCTTGCTAGTGATACCTTCAGGGTAATTTCTAGATGTTGCAATTCATTAGCACGGATGGCAAAGCAGCTTGTGCATAATTATGTGTTCTGTATGCTGACATGGATTTCTTGTTTGTCCTTTCTCTGCCAGGACTCCACTGTTGTGACTCCAATTATCCTCAGAACAGACCCACAGGGATTTTTCTTCTACTGGACAGATCAAAATAAGGTAAGAGAAAAGCTCCCAGCTCCAGAATGGTTCTTCTTTTCTCTGTGATGTGCAGTCCTGGCACAGCAGACAAGCATTTTATCAGCATATCTTCCTCTGCTCTTCTGGAGAGCAAAGACAAGAGGCCTGTGGCTCATCCCTGGTGCAAAAATCTTGGAGAGATGGAAGATTTGGTAAATTCCAGCCATGTTAATGCTGGGATGCCCAGTGAGGTGTTCAATTATCCTGGCAAGGACAGAAAGGATCCATTTGGGATGCTGTTGTGCTTCCTGGTTAGCTTGTGGTTTCTCTTGCCTTCTGCACATTGAATTTTTTGTCTGTGGTGCATGGCAGGCCCAGAATTCCCAGAGGCCATAGCTCCCTTTGAATTCTTCCTCCTTAATAGCCACGTGCTCCCTGGCCATGCCTGGTGGGCCACGTCACCAAGTTCTTCCTAATCCTCGCTTGGATACTTTCAAAAACATTCCGGTGTGCTGAGCTCACTCCGGTGGCTGGGAAGCAGTTGGGAACACTCATGGCCTGATTCATCACTGCCGTGCTCCAGTTTCACATCCGTGTCACCCCTCAGAGCCACCACTGTCATGTTCCCAGCTGTTGGAGGCTGGAAACTCGGGGGAAGAGGTCAGCACCCTGAGCACTGGGGTGCAGTTTGTTTCATACTCAGGTTTATAGCAGAAAATTAGTGTTGCAGTTGTTATTGTAAAATACTGTATCGAAACTGGGGATTGAATGAGTTTCTCCTCGTTATACAGATGAGTTTTCGAGTACTTGTCAAGTGCTTGTACTGGCTCCCTGTTGGAAATGGTGTTGAACTTGGTAGTGCTCGAGCTTTGGCCTTGTACAAATATCTGCCAAAAAACCCTGAATGTGTGCTTGTAGTATTCTGGCTGCAGGGACCTGGTTTACCAGTTGTGTAGCTGTTTTTCAGGAGCTCCTGTTGATTTTGTTTAGATACCAGGGCAAAAATAGCTTGAGGAGGTAGCAGCCATGAAGTGTGCAGGCACATTGAAGAGGCCATTTGCTGTTACATTGGGTCGTGTTTATCTTCCTGTGTTTGCTTTTGAGAGGAGATGGAGCACGGTTTTTAGTGAGTATATTTGGAAATGATATCGTGGAGTTTATAATGAAAATCTTGCCTTTGCCTGTGCTTGTGCAAGGTTGTGGTGGGTAACAGTGGGTTCATCTGTTGACAGTGCAGAGTTGTTCTAAATTACTGCCCAGAGCAGCCAACTGAGTGCCCTCAGAAGCTGAGGGCTGTGACTGATTTACACTGACCCAGTGGCTGTGCCAGGACACAGTGCAGCCTTTTGGCTTGTTCCTTCCCTTGCATAAACTAATTGTATAAGCTAAAAAATAATGATGAACTTTGTAAGAATAAGTGGAAACCCAGAGTTGATTGGAGAGTTTATTTCAATTTTAATGTGTTTGGCAGTAAGACCTCCTTCAGTTTCCTACTGTTGTCTGTAAAAACAATGTCTTGAAGCAATTCTGTGAAGAATAGCTATTTATAGAATTGTTGTTCTCATATTCATGAAAAAATATATTTATAATGCTCAGAGCATTTTTTTAAAGGTTAGGTATTTATACAAGAGGTTTAAGTGTCAATTTGATTTTTAAACTTGCAAATCAAGGCTCTGTGAAGAACAAGAGGGATTTTTTCTGGTTAATAATTCATGACAATTAGGTGAAGCTTGTTTCTAAACACATCCTACCAGTGCCTATTTAAAGAAAGTAAATTTATATCTGCTGGGTTGCTGATAGTGCAAGGACTGGAAAGGAAATGCCATTTTCTGCTTTTACCGAGTATTTGGGTTCATGTTGATTGTGAAATTGCAAATACATGAAAAAAGGAAGTTATATAGGAGATTTTCTTTAATTTCCTTCTCTTTGTGTGAAGTGATCTTGTGATGATAGTGGAACTATGTGAAGAAATATGAGGACAATACAACCTCTATGTGATCACTTTCTCTTTTTTCCCCATGTTATTTTTTTTCAGCAATTGCTTTTGTCACGAGCAAGGCCTGCTATTTTCTGTGCACGGAAAGATAAGCCTTGCTAAACAAAGTGATGAAGTGGGAGAAGCCTACTGCCAGCTTCCTTGATCAGGCACGTTTTTCTGGGAGCTGACTACGAAAGGCGTGGAGATGGGGCCTGAGCAGCAGCCGTCTCTGAGGCTGTTTGTGTGTGCTGTTTGCCAGACACTGTGAAACAGTAAATCACTGCCTGGACAACGGTGTGCTGCTTAGAGCAGCAATCTGCCTTCTTTGCTTGTCATTGCCTTATCAGTAAAGTTACTCGAAAATTGTGTGAATCGCTAAGAGGGGAAAAACAAAACAAACAGAAAACCACTCCCCTCTGCTATATTTTTGTTTAGCTTAGAGAGCTGGTGGTTGTAGCCCTGCAGCTTTCCCTAACTCATTGGCTGGTTGAGCTGCTTCTGGTATGGTTTTCTTGTTCCCTTCCTTTTCTGTTTCTTCTCTGTTGCAGGGAAAGGCCAATAATGTGTGTTGTCTGCTGTCTAGCAGTGGGTCTGGGCAGTCTTTGAGATTGCTCTAGGTGCAGTCAGAGCCCAAAGTTCTGGTGGAGATGCCTGTGGAGAGCAGCCCTCCCTCAGTGTCATTGACCCCATCTTGTAGCTCTCCACCAGCTGCTGACGCTCGCAGGCCAGTCAGTGAGTCTGGGGAATGCTGCAGTCGAGCAGATGAGGGTCCAAAAGGCTGCTGAGGGTCAAGTTTTAGATCCCTGACCACTGTTCACTTTCTTTCCCTTTCTGATAAATAACTTGGTACCAGTTTCCCATTCACAGGAGCTGTGTGCTCCTCATAAACAGTCGAAGACCCGTAGTTTCAGCCGCACGAAGATCCTTTCCACTTAGGATATGCCACATGTGAAAGACTGTGTTCAGTTGGGTGGCAGTTTTTCAGGTATGAGGGTCTGTTAAGTAATTTCATGTAAGCTCCAGTCTTGCAGTTAGGCAAGGCCCACGTGGTATCCTGCATTTTGACACGCTCACTGTGTGTTTGCATATTTTGGCTTACATTGCTGTCATCAGTAAGGGTAATCCTCCAAAATCAAGGCATCCATAGCATTTCCCTATGTTCTAGTAACAGCAAGAACATTTGATACCTTTTGTTTTGAACAGATGGCAGGACAGCTTTCTGATGTTAATTGTATTTTTCAGTATGAAATTCTTTTGTTGCTGAAGATTCTGGAATATTTTTTTCATCTGTATGCAGACTGCTGGCTGATTCCATATTATTACTTGAATGATTCTCAACATGGGCTTTAAAATGAAAATTAATTAACGTGACAAGCTTATATCTGTTACTTATCTTACTGTTTAGGTAATGTTTCTTAACTACAGCAAATCCAGACAATATTCATTGTGATGTTGTATTTTTATGACCTGACTAAAACACAACTCAATTTCTTGATTTTATTTTTTTAACATGGAATGGCATTTCTTACTCTGGTCATGAGCATGGAAAAAAGATAAATCAAAATGTAACCAGGTGAAGAGAGTCTGCTTGAGTAAAAAGGAGTGATAATCAAAAGCATTTTTCAGGAGGTGAGCAGAGGCTGGAATCATTTTGGGTTTAGCCCAGCTAGCAAAGCAAAGCTAGACAAAGACTGGTTTCTGTCTATGGGTAAATATATTAATGGATGCATAAACGGACTAGGAGAAGCAAAAAGTATTGTCAGGTAGTTTGTGTGCTATTACTCCTGCATCCTTAGTCTGGAAGTTGTTAGGCAATCAGAAGGATGTTATGAGAAGGCACTTAGCCATTGACTCAGTGCAATTCTAGCACTGTACAAGAAGAGGAGGGAAAGGAGGAAAGAGGCTAATTGCTTTTGTAGCAGATTCATTTAGGGGTTTAAAAGTCTGAGGATGGTTAATATGCTGTCCTCTCTCTCGCTAGCACATGCTGATTTATTTCCTTATTTTAAAAGCTGGGTAACAGTGTGGCAGCAGGCTGAAAACCCAGAGGATGCAGACCCAGTCTCACCCACTGCACTACGAAAAGAGATTTGACAGTCTGTGTTGTGAAACTCAACATAAGTGCCCATTTCCTGGGAGTCAGCAGCAATTTCTAATGCCTGTTGTAAACAGATGATGATCTTGTTTGTCCAAAGGAAGCGTTTGTTGAGAAGCTACTGCAAGTGCTGATGCTCTGTGGGGAGGGGATGTGAGGCTGGAGCTTCCTTCGTCAGCCCTTTGCAATTTGAGCAGCCATGGGCTTTAGCTACAGGGAGAACCAGCTTCAGGGTGTACATTGGCACCATTCCTACCTCAAGATTTTAAGCGTATTTGAGGGAAAATGGGGTGGTGAAGCCACAGAAATAGTTACAGGCAGCCATTCCTGCCAGACTGACAGGCTGAGGGTATCTCAAGGCAGAGAGACTCAATCTGTACAGTCTTGTAATTTTCAAGAGAAAGAAGTGGGGTAGTTCCTCCTCTGACAGGAACAGGCCTGTTTTCATGTGTGAACATCCCTGGCGGAACTGGTGCCAGCATGCAGCTCAGGCACAGGATATGAGCTTGATACAAGGGCCTGGAGCAATCATCCTGTGCCTTGAGCTGGAGCTCTCTTGTGCCACGAGAGTGCATGAAGTGGTTCCTTACGATAAAAGATGAGAGTATTTTTTTGACTTGGAAGGTCCTCTCCCTTCTTGTGTCCTGATGTGATCCCGAGTTCCTTTGGGCCTGAAAACCCAGCACAGATGACAAAGAGGGAATGTGGGAAGTGGAGCCCGAGGGCTTAGGATTCAGTAGGATTAGGTTTGGCTTCAGCATGTTTGTAAATTCTGTGGCAACCCCATTGCCTTCATCCAAATGAAAGATGATGTGGCATTTCTCCAGCTGCTGGGGTTTTTGCCTGTTACATAGGAGAATTCTTTTGTGTCTCTTTTGAAGTGGAGCCTTAAAACAATTCGGTCAGCATTTGTATTACCCTGTGGGTGAAAAATGTTTACATTATGTCTATATATGCTTTACAGTACCTTTGACAAGCATGCAATAAAGACAGAAGTTGATATATCACTATTTAAAATACATCTAGTAGTTTAATGAGAATGGAGTATTTACTAATACCAGGTTTAAAAATACCTGCTCCAAATCTCAACTGTTTGACTTAATTTATTCAAGAGCAAGGTTTACTCAGTTGTGCATCTCAGCACTGAAACATCCAAGAAGTGCATCATTAAACATATATTCACACTTCTCTCTCTGACGTGTCAACAGAAAAAAAGTTAAATAAATTAAACCCTTAAACTTGAGACTGCAAATGTGATTAATTGAATGGGGAAAAATAATGCATATGTGTCCTTATAAAGGAGTATTTTAATGTGTGCAGTGAAAGTCTCGCTTTTCTTGCTCATTCTTGTAGCATCCTTAGCATTTCAGCAATCACCATCCCTTTCTGTTAATTGTTTCATGATGAGTATTGGATGCATGGGCCTCTATCGTGTTTTGCTATATGAGCAGATTTGCCTTTGCTTCAGCTGTAGAACACAGGAGTTGGAATGACTTGGGACCATGTCCTGGCATTCTACCAGGCATGAGCAAGACTTGTGGAGGGTTTTGTTGTTGTTTTGTTTTTTTTTTTTTAATTCTGTAGGAGATGCCTTGTATTCTCAGTGTTCTACTACTGCTGAGGCTTCTGTAAAAACAAAAAACAAACTCTAATTTGCATCTGCACGTTCTCCAGTGTCAGATGGGCACGAGGGGAAATAATACTGAAACTGGGAAAGTTTGTTATCGATAGGACACATTTGATATCAGATCATAATCCTTTCCTACTAAGGGGAAGGTAAAATTGATTAATAAATGGTGCTCTAAACTTGCTCCATTCCTGCATGTGTGAACTGAGTGTGAACAGTAAAGTGGATTGTCCCTGGTTTTTGAGAGCAGGGGTTGCTTGTTGTATTTCAGTTGGAAATTTAAGGATAAGGGGTTTCAGGCTCTGGAAGGTGGAGATGGTTCTGTGGAGGTCCTGCTAATCTTTTCACTGGAAGTCTGTGTGAGGACTTCCCTGGGACAAGGAGTTGTGGTGATGTGAGGTTTTGCTTCTTAATGACACTGGAAATTGGGAGTGAACCTGAAGCAGACAGTGAAATAGTGGCACAGCAAATAATCTGGGTTTTGCAGTCTTTGTGATTCATGAATTTGAGGTGTGACATCAGGAGGCACCCTGGTGGCATTAGAAACTGAGAACAGCTCATGTTTTTTTCCCAACAACTTAAAAATCAGCATGTAAGTGGAATAAAAGAAGACCAGGAAGGTGGTAGGGAATTGCCACAGTCAAAATGGGAGGAAATATTTCATGGAGGTCAGCTTCCCATCAGGCTGCTGATTTAAAGGAAATCTCTCTGCTTTCAAAACATGGAAATTGTTCAAGGCCCATTAGGGAAATGATACTACATCAAACACAGATCTCTAAGCATTTCCCACTGCTAAATACCTCCCTTCTGGTGAGGTAGGCAGGAAGAGAAGATGAGGTGTTGGGTTTAATCCACAACACAGGTCCACTTGCTGAAGTGAGGAAGCCAAAGAACCTCAGAAAGTGAGGATGACTCTGGAATCAGCCATAGTTACGTACTGCTGAGTTCTTGGGCGCTGAGAACAATACTAACATTTTATTTCATGTGAGAATATTATCCTTGCTGTCTATTGAACATGGCTTGTGACTTTGCTATAAAGATGAGACTGGTTGTCTTTTGTTTAAAAGAACTGAGATTTTGTAAGCTTTGGCTGTAGATGGATGTAAATGTCGAATGTTACAAAAAATTGGAAACTTGAATTTTTATGGAAGAGATTTTTATGATCTGTCATCTGGAGACTGTTTTGCTGTTACGATTTTCAATTTAAATAGCTCAGTAAAGAAAGCTTGTGTCCAAGCTGACCATTGTCCCTGTCGTTCTGGGCTGGTGTCTGCTTTCTAGATGAGCAGGGCTTGCAGTAAATGGAGCCACTGGTGTGTCGTAAGCCAGCCTGCAGTGTTTTTCTTCCCTCTTTAATTAAAAAAAGTCTCCTGTGTTCATGCCTGCAGCTTGTACATCGATTTGGTTGAATGTGCAGCATCAACTTTGCTGACTGACCTATTATTAGCATAGTTCAAGAACTGGCTGCTAGCACATCAGCTTGCCTGATCTTTGGAAGGATAGCTGATCTCCTGGCGTGCCTGTTGGATTGACTTCTCTGTAATGCTTCACATCCTGGCTGTTTCCTCTCCCTATTATGCTTTCAGGATTTTTTTTTTTTTTTTT